>QGSO01000510.1:172616-253520 GCA_011037825.1 Carya cathayensis | reverse complement strand
CATCACACATACACAATAAACTGATAGTAAGTTAGAGGCTAACTTACCTCGATCGTCGCGTTCTATGAGAATAGAGCGCGAAACACGAGGAACTGCACAACAGCTGGAAGAGGAACACTCAAGTCCTTAAGATTTTCACTTCTGAACTCAATTGTCATATTATGAGCACTTGCAACACCACGGCAACTTGAGGTTTCACTATACTCCAGAAGAGATAATTTGACTTCAAAAGCCTTTGCACTAAAACAAGTTCATTAAAATTATCAATAATAACCAAACAAACAATTCCTTTCTCAATCCATATACTCTTAGCCATAGTCAACCACAAGATGACACCAGTCACCCCGGACTATAATCCATAACACCACTGCTTCGGGACACTGTTATACAGTTTCCCAACACTACACCATACGCTCCATACTTCTCTGCTACGCCATCCAACCCTTCGTGACACGCCATCCGGTGTATCACGACTTAATACAGAGTACACTCACGTGAACTCTCTTCCATCCACACTACAATACCCATCACTGCGATACACGTCTCACGGTGCATCGCTACGCGACACGGAGTACGCGCTACGCGTACTTCCTTCGCTACAACTCTCATCAACACGATGCACATCACACGATGCATCGCCATACAACACGGAGTACACTACATGCGTACTCCCTTCCTTCTACGACACACATCACTACAGTGCACGTCGCGCGGCGCGTCGCTGCATTACACAGAATACGCTACACGCGTATTCTCTTCACACAACCCGCCGTATCACATCTACGGCATCCATCTCACGCCTATACTTCACAGCACAGTCCACAAAATACACAATCAAACTCAACACTTCACAACCACACTTCGCTTCACAACTACGCAACGAATTCCACAAATACAACTACACAATCCACAAACCAACCAACTATTTTAAACGTAAAATAACTAGAGATAGAAGGTTATACCATCGACGGGATAACCCGTGCGTCGCTCGTTGTTCGTCACGAACATGCGTCGGAGGAACGTACGTGGCGGCGTACGGTGGCTGTCCACCACATAAAGTGGTAGTTTGGGCTTGAGAAAGGCTAGGCGTGGTCTTGGAAGACTCATGATTTTACAGCTGTCGGTGAAGAACAAATTACGTGATTTACGGAAAAGATAATCTATACGCGTGATTCCAGATGAGGGTAAAGACGAGAGAGATGTGATTGCTGTCGGGAAAATAATCCAAAACTGATAATTTTAGCGGGCTGTTACAGGTCTTATGTGCAATTCTGACACCCGTAGCCAAAGTTATGGCCAAAAGACTGAAACACACTCAGAACGGCCCCAATGAGGAACATATCACAATCAATTCCCACCTTTGCGCTGATCTGCCAACTCATGGTATCTCAGCGCCATCAAGGTGCAATCTGACAGTTCAACATCATTTGTCTCGGATCCCCCTGCATCAGGTCTTGTCCTAGTTTTATATTGGGTTGCTGCCATGGGGGCTCATGGTTGAAGGAATTGCAAGGAGGGGTTGGAGTGGTGGTTGATAGGTGCGGTGGTGATTTTTTCCTCATGGTGGTGGAAACTTGATGTGGAAGGCTTGCTTAGTGTGTTGTTTCCTTCAACTGCTACTTCGTGCAATGCAAAACTAGTAGAACAAACAAGAGGGCACAAAGGAGACATGGAGGAGTTCGATTTTGCATGTTGGGTTGCTCCATGTGATCTTGACTGTCGTGGGTGTTTCTTGCGTGTGTTGCCGAAACTGCTTTGAAGGGCTGATAAGTTGATGTGTATGAGGAGGTAGTGTGGCAACCCTATATTATGGGGAAGGTGATGACTTGTGCATGGCTACGTGGTTATATATAGAAGTCGTGTAGGTTTTCATTCGTGTGAGTCCGATGGTTCCAAAAAAGAAATTAGCTCATTCAAAACTAAGAGATGCAGCGTATGTTGGTTACAAATAGGAAACCCTTACAACTAAGGAATCACCCAAGAGATATGCTTGATACATGCAGGAGCTTATAAATACATGAGTTTGGGATGCCAAGTAAATGGGCTTGGCCCTTTTCGTGGGTCTTTAGGTTCAACTAAATTTTAGGGCTTGTCTAAACATTATAGGCTAAGTCACCTAATAAGCCTAACAGTTGATCTTAAATTTCAAAATTGAGCCCAATTTGTCCAATAATATTTTTTGGGCTTGTCAAATAATTATTGGATCCAACTAAACTATTAATTGCAATTGGGCTTTCCAATAAAGCCCATCAACTGTGATCTTGGCCCAATAAAAATTATCCTTATAATTATTAGGCTGGATTGTTACACTATACTATTCAAAGGATTCACATAAATAATAATAAATTTAGTAAAGTTTTATTGCCTTCCCAGTGGAAGAAAAAAGTTGAGGTGACCAACAAAAAAGAAGAGTAATACTAGGCACAAGTCTCAAATATACAAATCTTATACAAGCATTTTGTAAAAATGTGGGTCTCATCAAGAAAAAGTTAGTTTTTTATACTCTTTCATGGTGTGGTTCACTTTTTTGTAAAAGGCTTGCGCGAGGCTTATATATTTGTAGTTTGTATATATCATTTCTCTTAAAAGAAATGAGCATCAACTTAGGATAAAAAGAAAGGGAGAGGAGGTGGATGACGGAGTGACAAGATGAGAAAAAGAAAAGAAAAAAAAGAAAAGAAAAGGTAGGGCAAGTCCAATCTATAAAAAGTCTTACTACACAAAGTACTTACTAGCTAAGTGAGAGGCAACAAAAAGTTGGTACCCATAACGAAGGTTAGAAATTCATGAATTGGTAAGAAGAGCTAAGTTTTGCCCATATCATTATTTGCAAAGCCAGAACATAGAAGATTGTTATAGGTTAAAGTCCTAAATAGAAGAAATGTAAAGAAATTGAGAGCTGGAGCCCTTCATGATGGAACACCTCCTATTTGTAAATAGAGAGGAAAGATGAAGGGTTGGAAAATGGGAAAGATGATATAAGAAGAAGGGAGCCCAAAGAGTAAGTTTATCCTGGTGTCTAATAACCCAATGATGATGTAATGGTAGTGACTATACTAGTTGCGAATTATGCAACTGAAAAGATCTTAGTAGACAATGGACATTTCGCACTAGGAAGACTTCAAGAAAATGGGCGTTGACGAGGTTTAGCTAAGAATGGCCCCAATTCCACTCAAAACGTTCGTGTGGGAAAATAGTGTTGCTAGTAAGGGGCAATAACACTTTTGGTATTTATAAGGGCAAAGCCTTTTCACGATAACTATTATAACATATTTCTAAAAAGTCATAGGATCCTTCTTCTTTAACACGATAATTGGGTGACCAATATTGAACAAGATGAAAGTTGTCACATCAACATACATCTAATGATGAAGTTTTCAACAAAAGATGGAATGGGTGAAGTACATGGAGTACAAATCTTGACAAGGGAGTGCTACATGAATTCCCTTAGGGGAAAGAAAGAAGAAGTAACGACAATAGAAAGATGCGCAACCTTGTAGAAAGAATTGTCATCGCCTATAGAGGTAATTGACCACACTAAAGAATGGCAGGAATGAGTGGACATTAAGACAAGTAGAGGTGGAGAACATTTGGAATTGGTAGCCCTAAACACTATTCGACTAGATAGAATTGTGAGGATTGGGACAAGGATAGCGGCGACGATCAAGGAAGAGATAAAATGTGAGGTAAAACCTCCCTGACTTTGTTGTAGAATTCAATGATTTCCTAAACAAAGAGACAATACAGCCAACATTGAAGCCTTTGAAGATGGCCCATCATGTCAAAAGGTGTAAGTGGACATGTATTTGCTCACCAATGATAGCCAAGAGATGAACTATGTGGTCAAACTAGCTTTCAGAGAAATCATTAACGAAAAGAAGTATGAGGCAATGCTGATAGGTTTATTGATTACCCACTCGATAGAGGCGATTGAGGTATTGGTTCATAGGGACTCGTACTTGGTAGTGCAACAAAGAACGAGAAGCTACAATGCCAAGGGTAACAAGTTGGAGAAAAACGTGCAACGAGTGTGGGATGTGAGGACCGTGCCCTTCAAAAGAAGAAACTAACCATTGATAGGCTAAGCCAGATCAAGTAAAGGCTTAGCAAATTTCAGGAGTGAAAGAAAGCTCTAACGGAGGGTCAAGACGATCAAAACCTCTAGCAAGCAAGTGTGAGGTAAGCACGACCTTGGGTGGACAAGGGTTCAAGTAAAGGAAAGATAGTGTAAGTAAAGGCTTAGGTGAGATTGAAATGGTTAACATGTCATCTGGCAAGTAAAGGTGTAGGCGAGCAATGATATAAAGGCAATGCAGCGTTTTGTGTGAACAAAGATGCAGACGAGCCACATGTAGCATGAATGCATTTTAGGGCGAGCAATAGACAACACGATGCAAGGTTAGTCAGGCAACCAGAGAAGTGGAGTGCCCAAAAATAGGATGGGAGTGCTAAGAAACTAACATTTCAACTAGAAGTCTTCACAATGCTTTCTAAATGACGACGCAGTGAAAGAGTCATGAATTCGCTGTTCATTTGACCACAAGCAATGACTTTATCGCCATGTGGACGTGGACAACATTCATCCTCTGCAGTTTGGGAAGCTAGCTGGCCTATTGGAAGAATCTGTCATTCACTGGTCGAGCTTTTGAACTATGGCAGAGCTAATCATTTCATAAGTTTGTCGTTGTCCCAATCCAATGTATATCTATACAATTGAGGAGCTGCCAACCAACAGACCAATCTCGTGACTAGCTACAGAGAACTTGTGAGATTTCCCTCTCTTTTGATTCTCCTCACCTGATGTCATCTTCACAAACTGCAATCTCTCTCAGTCTCACACACACACACACACTCTCTCTCTACCCTTCTCTATTTCTGTGAGCCCTAACTTCCTCGAGATTGGAACTCGAGCACACACTTGAACGTTAGAAGGATACCATTGGGATTTCAATATCTCAACGATGACCAGACTTAGGAAAGGGTATGCTAAAACATGTAAATGGGTGAATACTTACAAAATAGAATAGAGAAGGATACCCTTCTCTATCTCTCTCTACTATTGGGAAAGGGTCATGTCAATAATTACAAAATGGGCGAATGATGGTGTAGTATGCAAGCAAGCCTAACATATATTATAAGGAGAGTCCTCATTACTTAACAATGACTTATACCATCTCTTTGCTATACATGTGAGATCTTACTCGTGTCATTCATACGAAGATTTTTTTATGTATTTTTCATAATTTTTCCTATGAAAGAACTTTTATTTGGATTTCCTCAAAATATTTCCTCAAAAGTACTTTTTACAAAAAAGATGTAGATAGTTTTATTGGGGAATGTGTACATATGTGTGTCATGACTCCAAGTCGAGTTGAGACATTATCTCAGTGGAGCTCCCTTAGTCACTTAGGAGTGTGCACTGCTGGAGTGACATCCATTGTTTTGACATTGGGCATCGACAGGCTTGGATGGGACGATAATACTCTCTTACCATAGTCGTTACCTATTGTTGGTGGAGTCTAGAGAACACCGTGGTCAAGGACGAGGACAAGAAGCTAGGCATCGCTTGTAACAAACTCTCACGCGTGACCGTTACCTGCAGTATGACAAAGAGAGCAAAAGTGTTTGCACGATAGAATAAGGGAGACCATGGCATATACGTTGAAAATGTGTTATGATGGATGAGTAAAAGGGCCTAGAGTCCTCAGGGATATTTGTTAGGGGTATAACCGGTCTAACTTGGTCCAATTTTAGATATTTTTTTACAACCCAAATGGTATACACTAATTTTGAAAATTTAAGAACTGACACCAGACAAATTAACCCATCAAAATCGAAACTTCTGATTTTTCCAGTTTGATCCGGCTTTTCTAATTTTACAGATAAACAAAAACATATTCAAGCAAACTTTAATAAGTGATTGACTTATATCCCTTATTTTATAATTTATGGCTAAAAAGTTATAAAATTAAAATTTATATGTTATATCAAAATTCAAATGTTATATTAAAAATTATAAGATAAATTCATATTATATCATAATCAAATGTTATCTTAAAATTTATAAGATTAATTTTATATTATATCAAATGTTATATTATTTTTTTGTTATAAGATTAATAGACATGAATAATAAGATTAAAATTTTATGTTATATTTATTAGCAATTAGCATATAATATCTATAATATAATATAAAAATAAATTAATAATATAAAAAAATTAAAAAATATATGATATATCTACCAGTCCAATTTGATTCAAACTGGTGTTCTAAATATTAAAATCGAAACCCAATTTTGATTATTAGGAACTAGAACTGGACCAGACTAGTTTCAAACCAAACCGAACACACTAGTTCAGTCTGTGACTCCCCCAAATCCCCACGTACGGACACGGGGAAATCTAGACGTCCGGATGGTGACAACCCGGATCACCACCCTATCGACGAGTGCCAAGTGTGTGCAAGCGACAAATGTGCACGAAGAGATACGCAGCAGATAGCAAAGACATATAACTAAGTATCAGAATTTTTTTCTTAAATAAAATACAAGGCGGTTCAAAACATACATAATAAAATATTACAAATACGAATATTGTTTCAAAGCCAACTCCAAAGCATAAACTCCAACTCAAAACTTCGGCGGAGCCGCATCCTCAGGCTCAGCCTCCTCCTCCTCCTCGATCCCTGCACCAAAATCTACGGTATCAAAAATGGTGCCGCAGGTAAGTAAAATCTAAAAACCACTAGATAAAAACATATAGAACTCAAACAATATGCATGAATAAATGCCAATTCCCCAAACCCATAAAATCGTATTTTTCCACGCACGCCAAAAATCCCATTTGGCCCAAAAACCAGACTCTTTCCAAATATCACGCCAAAAGTCCATTTGGCCCATATCCAACTCAATCCAAATATCATGCCAAAAGTCCATTTGGCCCATAACATAACCTTCTCAAACAAACCGTATGCACCATGACCTCCCCTAGGGGTCATCCGCACACCCTGGCTCCTGTGCCACACCACGGGAATCTACCACGCGTATGACACATAATCGAGTGATGCCCAGTTTCGCACCCTGCGCGTTCGTAGCCAAGCATCCTCTAGACGAGCGATGTTCAGTTCCACGTCGTGTTCGTAGCCAAACATCCTCTAGCCCTCGCCAGCTAAGGGCCATGGAGTCGGTGCATAGAGCGATGCCCAGTTCCACGCCCGGCGTGTTCGTAGCCAAGCATCCCTTAGCCCACGCTCCCGTTGTCGCTCAGTTCCACGCCCGGTGTGTTCGTAGCCAAGCCTCGACTCAGGGGACGTCATTCAGTATATTACGCTCCCGAGTGACCAGAGGAGCTCCACCGAGATAATACCCCATTCTGGCTTGGGTCGTGGTATACACGCACCCAAACATCCATTTACGCCAATAAAACATGATTTTCTCAATTTAAATAAAATGCACGTGCATTCACCATGTAAATGCAATCTCAATGCTCGACAAAATCAATCAACCATAAAACAACAAATCAAGCAACTCCGTCCTCCATCCATCCGACCCCCGAACTCCTTGGACTCAGTCCGAATCAACAAACCAACCAGATAAATTATTGAAAAAGCAAAATAATTTAAATCTAAAAGTAGGTTTGAAAAATACTTACAGCGCTATATATGATTTTTAGAAGGTTCGGCGCGCGGCAAACGATGGGCGGAAAGCAACGTAACAGTGCAAATGCACTGTAGCCGTGGGTCGCAAAATACCCACTTTTGAACGGGGACAAACCAAGACACCAAATTGATAGGGAATGGTCTAGGGATGTTTATGAAGCTAGTGGAAGTGAGTTTTGGCCGTGGGTGGCGGTGGAAACGGCGGTGGAGGGCAAAAACGGCCAAATCGGAGTTGAGCTCGTGGGAGCTGCTCCGGCGACGGATCTAGGCCGGAAATGGGTGGGTTAGGTCGGCAAGAGGTAGGGGAAGAAGTGGTGAAGAGATGGTGGCCGGAGGTGGTGCGACGGCGCCGGAAACGGTGAAAAACCGTGCGGCTTAGATGCGCTTTTCCGGCCAAACGGCGGCACGGTTGGGGGAGATCTTTGGTGGGGTGGTTCGCCGGAGGGAGGGGAAGTTTTCTGGGTGGGTGTCGCAGGCTGTGCCGCCGGCGAGCGGCGGTTCTGGGCGATTGAAGGTAGCGGCGACAGAGTGAAAAACAGAGTTGGGGGCAGCGACTTTGAGGGGCTCGTGGCGGCTAACGGTGGGTCCGATGGTCCTGAAAATTGGTGGGGATGTAGTCTGATGGGAGGGGAAGAGAATGGCGGGGGCGGAGATACGACCGGTCAAAGTGGGCTGCGCGGAAAGGAAAAAGAGAGAGAGAATCGGGCGCACGGGAGGAAGAAGGAAGAAGAAGAAAAAAGAAAAAGAAGAAAAAAGAAAAAGGGAAAGAAAAAGAAAAGAAAAAGGAAAAAGAAAAGATGAAGGAAAGAAATAAGGTCCAGTCCTCACTTCCGGGATCCATAAACTGATCCGCTGAAAACGATATTAAAAACATAAAACGACTAAAATAAATTAAACACCACATCAAATAAAATAAAAACCAATTAAAACACATCGATAAGTTAAAATAAATAAAATAGCAAGTGAAACCCAACTATTAAATTTTTAAATCCAAAAACAAGTTAAAATAAATTAAACAGCAATTTTAAACTCAACAGCGAATAAAATCCATTTAAATCCGATTATTTAAAATACAAGCACTATAATATTAATTAAATTAAAATATTCCTTCAGTGAAAATACACGTAAAAGCGGGTCATCACACAGTCAGTTTTACCAGTTCACTGATTTGTTTTTTCAAACCCTAATATTTGTGGAGAACCTGGGGTTCTAGGATTTATGGAACTTTGGAATTATGTTTGAAGCACAGAATACTCAGATGGCTTTAATGTGTTGAAACTATATTATTTAAGATTGCGCAAAATTTTTATGATGATATTGAATTCAAGGCTTGCTTTATGAATTTTTAAGACCTATGGGTTATGAATAAGTTATAATTGGTTTCCTCACCTGGTTTGAACTTCAAAAGCACATATGTAAGATTTCTTTTGGTCGCTCGAGGTATTGCACTCCCCAACTTGAGCTTTTAACTTTTTATTGCTAAGTTCCTTTCTTCTATAAGTAGATTTTGGTGTCTAGGATCTCTTGAGTATTTCTCCAACATGTTTTATTGTCATCTATTATTTTATAAGTATCTGTATGGTCTTTACTTATTGAGATTTCTCGAACTCTCATCATGGTAGTCTACTATGGTTTTATCCTTCAAAACTATAGATTTTGCTGTAGATGTAGGCGATTAGGACAAGTATGAGTAGAGAGAACCAACCCAACTCGAGGAATAGCATGAGGGCCTATCTCCATTTAAGATCTTGACTTCTATAGTATTATGATATTATTTCAAGTGGGCAATGAACAAATTTTCGGTGTATAATATTTTAACTATGATGGTGGTATTGATGTGACTTATGAATATTCATTTCGAAGATTTAAATGTATTTCTTTGATACTTTTGTTTCTAGTTATGACAAGTATCTTAAACCCTTTTTGCTACTAGTATTTTTAAACACTTATGCTGGGGCTTAAGCATACAAGGTTCCATGGAACGTAAGGGGTGTTGCCCATGCAGTGTGCATCCTGACATTGTGGATACTTGTCAACCGTCACAAATTACATGACTAATTATGAAATCTCACTATCCAACAAATCCCGAGGGCAGAGAATTGGAGAGCTAACAAGTTAGCCCGTCTAGCCTTGGGATTAGGGGAGTGATTGTCCACGTAGGAAGTCAAGGCTTAGGTACTAGAATGGTAGCAATAGGGATAGTAGTCCCAAGGTAGAACTATCAACTCCCAAGTGGGCACAACCTATTCTCGGATACTTAAAGTAAGCCCAACACGTGATGATGAATATTCATAAAAGGAGTAAGTGGGAACCATTCTAGTGGGAGAGTACTAACGATGAAGACCCTATTGGGGAGGTTATATTAGCCCAATGCACATAAGGATGCTTCTCTATTGGTGGGGTTATACATAAGCCCAATGAGCATAAGGATGCATACGTGGTAGTATAGAGGTGCAAAGTGTGGCAAAGATATTCACTTGTATTAAAAAACCCTTCAGATAAGCTAATGATGGTTTTGGCAACTTGTAAATTTGCTTAATGGGATATTGATATTGTGGAGCCTTTGGCAACCAGTAAAGGAGGGGTAAAGTTTGCTTTGGTGGCAGTTCACCAAGTGAACAAAGATGAAAGCATTGACAACAATCACGACAAATTATATCGTCATGTTACTATGCAAATTTGCAGTTTATTGATACAAAGAGGGAAGAAAAAGCTTCTACTCCTTGCCATGGCAAACACAAGCAAATGGACAAGTAGAGATTGCCAACAAAATCCTATTCTAGATGATTAAAAGGTGTATGGGAGAATACTAAGGCTTGTGGGCCCAAGAGCTACATGATGAGTAGAGGGCATATTGGATCATGGTCCTACCTTGAAGGGAGAAACTCCTTTCGCTTTGACCTTTGAAGAGGCAATAATATGTAATATTATAATAAATATTACGAACCTATTAAATACAAACCTGTTATAATAAATATTTACAATTTCATATGCTCTTATAAAAATATAATTATTATATAGCATTCACCTAAAATAATTACCAAGTGTAACAAGAAAATGAATGTATGAAATACAAATATCAACCTTATGAAAAATAAATTGACAGTAAGAGAAATGTATGGTCTAAAGCATCTTAGTTAAATATAGATAGAGTTTTATCGATGTAAAAAAAAATGGTTTTGTTTCAATGCTAATTTTTAAAACTGCAAATAGTTTTTTTAGGTTTTTTAACCAGATTACAAATGACCAATTGTAAACAATTTTGTTAAATTTTTTTAAAAAATATTTATTAATCTATTTCATTTCTCAGAGGCTCTGTAAGAAATACTAAAAATGCAAAACATTAACTGATTTTACATTCTCACACTCCTCAAAATAAAATATTAATAATGATATATTATATTTTAAAATTATTATAAAATTATAATTTAATTCCTTATGAAAATTTTTAATTATGCAACCTCACCTATTATTATTACTCAGAGTCGAATGTGTACTAAGTATTATTATTATTATTTTGATAGAAACAACCATCTTCATTCGAGATAAACAATTACAGACATTTATTAAACTATAAGGCTTGAGAAAGAAAGTTTGGAATACAATCCCACCACATCTCAACAGTCTCTACTATCCAAGTATTTCTAGCAAGCTGATGAGCTGCCCTATTACCCTATCTATACACATGAGTAAATGAACAACTTGTAAAACACCTACACAACCTTTGCACTTCAGAAAATAAATTACCAAGCATAGAATTCGACATATTATTTTGTTGCAAAGATTAGACCAGTAGCAAGCAGTCGCTCTCAACCTCAATGTGCGAGATCCCCATAGAAGAACACAATTGCATCCCTAAAAAAATAGCAAGTAGTTCCACAGTTTCTGGTGTTTCCACTTCTTCTTCAAGCTTTGAAGTAGCCATGATCACTTGCCCAGCTGAATCTCGTAAAATGGCACCAATCCTTGCCTTATGAAAATCTGAAAATATAACTCCATCAGTATTGAGCTTAAGGACCCCAGTAGAAGGAGGCTTCCGACTAAAATGATGTCGAACCTGTACCTGGGATTTAACTGAAACAACTTTATAACTATGCAAAAGTCCCAAAGAATGAGAGATGACATGACGAGGACTTAGGATAGTGTTATCAAATTCCAACTTACTTCGCCTATACCAAAAACTCCAAGCAAGACAGAAAAATTGAGCTAAGGTATTAAGGTCCTTGCCAACAACAAGATGCAGTGCTAGATCAGAAAAACTAATGGGGGACAGATTAGCCAATGAAGGAAAGAACTGAAGCCAATGTTCTCGCAACTGGTCACATCTAAACACAGCATGCAATAGATCTTCAGCAGGCTGCATACAGAACCAGCAAGTGGCTTCTTGGATCACCTGTTTCTGCATCAATTTATCTTTCGAGGGTAGACTATCCTTGCATGCCCTCCATGCAAATACTTTAATCTTATTAGGGGCAGGCATTCTCCATAAGGCTTTCCATAATCACTGTTGACTTCCAAAAGAAGAGGATTCTGATGCATCAGGCCCAGTTTGGGACATAATCAACTTATAACAACTCTTCACTGGAAACAGCCCACTCCTTTCTTGATTCCAAATCAACTTATCAGCTGTACCTTCAGGAAACACCATGACTTTCATAATATCAGCCACTAACATTAGATTGAAGAGAGTCCTAAGCTTGTGAAAATCCCACCCCCTATTGTCCTCTTAAAGAACTGAAGCCAGTACCTCCTTCCTATTCAACACTTCTTCCCTGATTTCAATACTCAAAGGCCTATGACCTGGAACCCATTGATCATGCCATAACTTTGCTCTCTTCCCATCCCCAATCCTCCATATACATCCCTCCCTTAACCATCTCTTAACCTCCCAAATACCCCTCCATGTATATGATGGACAATGCCCCAAGCTAGATTCCATAAAGTTGGACTTAGAGAAATACTAAGCTTTGAGAAGTTTATGCAAAACAGATTCCTCATCCCGCATTAACCGCCATCCTTGTTTGGCAAGAAGAGCAAGATTGAAATTTCTAAGATTCTTGAAACCCATCCCTCTTCTACTATTGCCCTCACACATATTATGCCAACTAACCCAATGAATTTTTTTTTTCCTCCCTCTTTTGTCCCCACCAAAATTTAGACATTGGACCCTTTAATTTTGAACAAAAACTTGAAGGCAATAAAAAATAACTTATTGAATAAGATGGAATCGATAGTGCTATACCTTTAGTAAGCTCTCCTTGCCCCTTTGGGACAACGACTTTTCCTTCCAACTTTGCAATTTTGTCATACCCTTTTCTTGATAGACTGAAAGGCCCTTGATTTTGATCTACCCACTATAGGAGGCAACCCAAGATACTTCTCATACTTCTGAATTTTTTCATTATCCCAAAGTAATAGAATCTCCTACTGTAACTCCAGCCCTACATTACTACTAACACACCATTGAGGTTTTCTCCTTATTAATTTTTTGCCCAGAAAGACTCTCATAAACATCTAACACAGCTTGCACCCACCTATTTTCCTCCACATCAGCCTTGCAAAAAATAACACTATCATCCGCAAAAAGTAAATGATTAATGTTAGGGGCATTCCTACAAATTTTCAGACCAGAAATATCATTTCTTAACCCAGCTGCAGTCAATAAAGCAGTAAGGCCCTTTAGTACAAAAAAGGAAGAGATAAGGGGACAAAGGATCCCCCTTGTCTCAACCCCCAAGTAGGCAAAATTGGTCCTTTTGGTTCACCATTGACCAAAACTGAGAAATAAACAATTATAACACAATACATCACCAATGAAATGAAACCTGACTGGAACCCCATAATCTCCATCACCTTTTGAAGAAAACACCACTCAACCCTATTGTAGGCCTTACTCATATCCAATTTCAAAGACATATACCCTTGTTTCCCCTTCTTTTTATGCTTTAAGAAGTGCACCAATTCATAGGCAATTAACACATTATCCGTAATTAAATGACACGGAACAAAAGCATTTTGACTTTCACCATTTATGCTAGGCAAAACAGCTTTCAAATGATTGGCAATAACCTTAGAAATAAGCTTATAAACCACATTACACAAGTTAATGAGCCTATAATCAGTAACAATAGAAGGACATTTGTTCTTTAGAATAAGAGTGATGTATGTATGATTAATAGAAGGAGGAAAAGCACCTGAATTCAATGCCTGAAGCATAGCTCCCTGCATAGATGGACCCATCACATGCCAATATTTCTGATAGAAAGCAGGAGACATTCCATTAGGTCCAAGAGCCTTAGATGGGTTCATTTCAAACAAAGCACAAAGCACTTCGGCTTCAGTAAATCTATGACTTAACTCAGCATTCATATCAGGTGTTACTCTACCAGCAAGAGCTTCCAGAAAATCAGTAGAGCCCCTTGGATTAGAGCTCGCAAAAAGATTCCCAAAATAATCTAACAAGACCTGATCCCTCTGTGCACCAACCTGCCAAAGCCATTCCCCATCTTTTAAACTTCTCAATCTGTTCTTTCTTCTTCTCTGAGATGCCTTCATGCAAAAATACTTTAAATTTTTATCCCCATCCTTAAGCCACAAAGCTTTGGACCGTTGCCTCCACATTACCTCATCTCTCTCTAACCATTTCTGAACTTCTTCACAGGCCATTGTATGATCTGTTTGTAATTCCCCTGCTGGATCAAAAGCACTCAAAAACTCCATATTCTGCCTAGCCAAGTGTAATTGCTTTTGTACATTACCAAAGCAATGTTTATTCCAAGTATCAAGTTGCTTCCTGCACTCTTTAATCTTATTCATGACCTCAACCATACCATATCCCCCTTCACCTCTCCTCCAAGAAGCCGTAATAATCTCCTCACATTCCGGCTCTCCTATCCACATTTCTTCAAACTTAAACTATCTCCTAACATGAGTGTGCCCCCCTTCCCCTTCAGTATTAACCCATATAGGAACATGGTCTGAATAGGCATCCAAACCATGTGTAACCGATGCATTTGGAAAAAAACCCAACCATGGCTGATTTGCCAAAACTCTATCGAGCCTCTCACTAGTACACATAGCCCCTCCTCTACAATTACTCCACGTAAATTTAATACCTTTAAACCCCAAATCCTTTAAAGAGCAGTCGTTGACAACATCCTTAAAAATAGAGATTTGCTAAAACGGCCAAGGCCTCCCTCCCCATTTTTCATTGTGGTGCAACAGTTCATTAAAATCCTCAATCACCATCCAAGCCTCACCGTTATATCTACCCAATTGCCGTAACATTGCCCAAGTTCGAAAATGTTGGCTAACTTCAGGGAAACCATAAATACCCATGAAAAACCAAGACCCTTAGGATCATCCTCAATCCGAGCATCAACATGACAATGAGAATAATTAAGAATTGATAATGAAATCTCCATTCCCCACAACAAAGCAAGACCCCCCTTTCCTCCATGACAATCAACAACAAACAGTTCACAAAACCCAATTTAAACTTGCATACCTATAACTCGTATGCCTTCAGACGTGTCTCCTGTAAGAACAGGATGTCGGGAGCTTCCCTCTGCACCAAATCACAGCGGGTTCGAATGCCCCGTGGGTTCCCAAGCCTACGGACATTCCAGCTCAAAATTTTCATTGGCTACGGCGGGGTTGTTGAATAGCCGCCGCTGATCCAATAATAGCACCCTAAGAAGTACGGTCGCATCACCCCCAGCTGAGGTACCTCGGTTGCTAGGTCTTCCATTGCCTTCTCCATCAATACGTAGAGCCCTTCGTTTTTTAGGAAAGGAGATCTGTGTAGTGCCCTCGATTTCAGAATGGGAAGCAACAGAAATAGACGAAAGACGCTTCCATTTTCTACTTGACAACCCATCAGGCCTTTCTGTCTTCATAGGGCCCATGCGAACACTCCCAGTTCCTCGAATATTCTCATCCACTGGATCTGGCCCATCTGCTTGAATTGGCTCCTCAACTGGACCGACCTGAGAAAACCCCTTTAGTTGAACATCTGGCCCATTTGCTTGGATAGCTGGCCCATCCACTTGAACATCTTGAGGAAACCCAGGTACGTGATCAGCATGAGATGGCCCACCCACTAAATGGGGCCCATTTTCCATTGCAACCGTTGAGATAAGGATTTTCGCAGTAGAGTCATTGTCGACCATTTGAATTCCAACCTTAACAATTCCTAACTTCTTGTCTCCGCCTGGAACCTCTTCCACATTTGCAGCCAAAACACAATCCTCTAAATTTGCATAACTGTCAGAGGCATTTATCTCCAACCCCTTAATCTGCGCCGAACAACCAGGAACTATCACATCCACTTTTCCGGTTGCTACACTACCCGCTGAATCGGACTTCTCTGGTGGAGAATCACGTCTACCAGTACGAAAACTATTTCGTTTGTCCCATCGGCGGCCATCATCAAACATATCACCATAAATGGTAACCCGTAACCAAGCACCATACGGGAAGGATACTTCCATATCAACCTATGCAAGATTCTTCCGTAAAGCACATTCTCTATTCCCATGGCCCAAGCAACCACATAAATCGCAAAAGTTTGATAATCTCTTGTAAGACAAACGAACCCAACATGAAGCATCAGCCCCCATTGAAAATCAAGTTCCCTGTAGCAAAGGTTTTGACACGTCCAAAGTGACGCAAACATGCAGAAACTCCCCCCACGCCAACTCCCTATTATCCAGGTCAACCTCTACAACAACGCTTCCTTGTTTCATTCCAATGCAAGCTCCAACACGTTCATTACGAGCCCTAAGAGGGAGATCATGGAATCGAACCCAGAAGGTAGCTTCCCGGATTTGAATTTGTTGCACCTGTTTACTCCCATCAACTTCTTGAACTAATACTAAGTGTTTGTCAAAGGACCAAGGTCCCTCTCTCAACACTCTCTCCTTATCGCGCATATCTTCAAATTAAGCAAAAAATGATCCGCATTAAGATCACGAAATCTCACCCCTCGCACCGGCCGCCATGTGCACTTCATAGTTAACTTGAACGCATCATGATTGTAATGCTTTTCAGTAAAAAGGGACATAACCAATCCCTTACCATGACACAAAGAAATATCTTCCTACTCACAAGAGTCCACCACCACTTCCTCCTCCTCCTGTTCAGTCAGAGATAACCTTTGGTACAACCCATTGAGATCATTTGTCATACCGTCGTTACAACCAACGAACAAATGAAAAAAACAAAGAAAAAGAGAAGACTGCACTTAGGCAAAAAAAATACCTCTACTCAGACCTAGCATCTCAGAGACGAGAGATTGATTGTAGTAAGTATTATTGTGTGTGCGCATTCATGCCCAACTATATAAATTGCACATCATGACATATATATATATATATCGGGGCTAGCTAGCCAACAAACATAAAATTCTGACCATGATATCTACTACCTAATATCTACTGTCTACTAGTATTATAAAAGAGGCTATCCAGAAAAGATAAGCAATTTTTCGGCTATCTTTACTTTCTATTTTTATCCCTCTATCTTTCACATTTTTCATTTTTATCCTTATGATTGGCTTTGTTTTATTCACATATTTACGCTTTTGTCCCTGTTTGACTGACCGCGTGATGTCTATTTTGAGTCTTTTTTTATTCTGAAGGTACAAATCCCTCTCTCTCATTCTCGCCTCCTTCTCCCTCCCCTAGTTCCCTCTCTCAACTCAAACCCCCCTCTTTTCTCTCTCTCTGCCTCACGGCCCTTGCCACCTTCACCAGCCATGGAGCACGTCGGACAATAGCTCTCTCGACGTCTCCTACGTCTCCCTCTCATAGTTGTCGTGTAGTCACAGTAAGGAAGACCCATCGAGCTGCCAATCACTGTCTGGAGCAGATCCAACCTTTGGTTCCATCTCGGAGCACCACAAACAGTGCCGGCATCACCCACACAATAAGTTCCACCATCAGATCTAGCCCTCAACGCCCTTCTCTCTCCCTTCCTATTTCTCCATTTCTCCCATCTCTCAGCCACTACCCACACTACCTACTGATGCATGTGATGCAGATAAATGTGCTGGTTTCATTGTCAAAGGCGAGGCCTTGGTGTCATCACTGTCTTTGGATAAAATAATTTCGAAGCTTTAGATTTTGCATGTGCTCTTGAGTGTGTTTGAAATTTGGGTTTTCATTTGAGTTATGCATTTAGGTGGTTTTATTTTTTGTTTTGGGGTTGGTGGTGGATTTAGGTAGAGCTACTGTGGATGCTGAAAAAATCGAGTTCCGAAGCTGCTTGGGGAAAGCTTCTTTTCCAGTGTTCTTAGTCGGCAAATCCATGGAAATAATTTCTTTAAATCTACATAGGTTTCCTCCCTCTCTCTGTCTGTTTCATTGAACACATTTTCAATTTTGTTATACAAATCTGAGTGTAAATTTGGTAATGGTCTGTCAAATTTTTTTTCCTTTAGATCCACATCTACACCCTCTGTTTCTGAAATCGTTTGAGGAGTTTTTTTGTAGATCTCTCCAGTTTATGAAATCGAAATCAGGTTTTGATTGGCTCAGGTGCGTTTGTGTGTTGAGGAGTCCTCAACTCTCCTCAACACTTCTTACTACTATTTATTATTTTATTATTACTTTTCACCTACTTTTACTACCATTCATTATTTTTTACCTACTTTTTATTACTATTCATTACTTTATTATTACTTTTCACCTACTTTTTACTACTATTCACAACTCTTCTCAACACTTCTCAACACCTATTATGGACAAAAGAGGACAAAAATTGAACATAGAACCATAGAAATGTAAAAAGAATAAAAAGTTAGTCAGTGAGCAAATAATGAAAGTAGAACAAAACCGCGCGTTTTGGATGAAATTTACTATTCATCCATCAATTGACACTTATTTAATAGAAACACACACACATACATGTATGCATGTATGTGTGTATATATTATATATAAATTGATGGGTTTTGAGGGCAAATATATATTGGTTATACTTAAAAACCATTTATTAAGTAAATGCAAGACAAAATGATAGAAACCAAACAGTGCAGCCAAACAAATAGATTTTGAGAGCTAGAAATGAAACAAATTTGGAATCCTAATTAAAAACAAAAAAAACAAAAATAGAAAAAACTAAAAATAAGATTAAAAATAGAGGGCAAGGTCCTTTAGACGAGATGACATAAAGCTTGGTTTCCAAATAAGAGAACCAGGTTCAAACCCCACCCCCGTATTAGAAAAAAAAAACAAAAAACAGAGAAAGAAGAAAAAGCCTAAAAATGAATGACGTTACAAAATATAGATGCCATTATAGAATACCATATATATGTTTCTTTTTCTTTTCCTTTCTTGTTGAAGTTTTCTTCATTTTGGAATCTGCATGCATACTTAGTGGTTCACAAACGTCTGTTTTACCAGCTGTGGTAATTGATTCAAGAAATAGCTAAAATATGCAACCCAAAGTACTTGAAGTGGTAACTAAGCCGAGACTTTAAAAAATTACCTCACACAAGCTGAAATTTTTGTGGTATATTAATAAAAGAGTAGTAGTAGTACTGTGCCCACCCAACACTAGCTTTTACTACTTTTCTAATAAAAGTTGCATGCTAATCATGGAAATATAAAAAATAAAATAAAATAAATAAAATGAAAAAATGAAAGAATCGTGATAGTTGATGCCCTACTTTATCAAAGTTTCATGATCAAGATGTGAAATATATCATAATCTTGTAGGCATTAAGGACAGAGGATATGTCCGTTTTCAAACATATAAAAATATGAAGGGATCGCAGCATAGGCTTAAGAGGAAGTAAGTGCGTGGACTTCAGTGTCCATATGTTATTCCCTTTTAACCTAAAAGCTTCGATTCAACAACAAGTTCCCAGTAGTCAAAAGAAAAGGCTCAGATCTTCGAATAAAGAGCGTGACTAGCCCTTTGGTTATGAGTCAGGAATAATAAGCAGTAGAGTACAAAGAGGAAAAAAAAAAAACTTTGTCTTTCTTCTTTCCCGAAACAAAGAAAAAGAAGAAAAAGAAAGAAAATAAAAAAGCACATCAAAGCAGCTTGCAGGACTGAAACAAAAGCTCAAAGAGAAAATAAAATAATTTCAAACCCCTTCATCTGCCTTCCGGGTGTAATGGGAAGAGCTCTAGAGTTCTATCTCCCTCCTGATCTGTACATGACTTGTTTTGATCTTCTTCATCTAAGCTTTCAGATGTCCAGCTTCTGCATTTTCTTTTGTATGGACTATCTTCCTGATCTCTTTCAAATCCCCCCTGCAATATTATTCGAATTAAGATATATATGAAAATTCTTGCTCATGACTTGACTTCTTTTTGAGAAACTCACGAAGTTTTGAATAGTTTGAAATTGAGCTTATGATCATGCATATACCCTGGTCTCCAAAGTGATAGTGGTGATGGGGACAGGAGTTCTCGGACAATGGCCAAGACCAAGACTGCTGCGCTTCTGCTTCTGCCTCTCCCTGGCTTTGTGATTTTGAAACCAATAGAACACATTCTTCCCTTCGATCTTGCCGTACTTCCCAAGCTGCGCGGTGATTTGTTCTATTTGCTGTGCATTAGGAGTGCGCATGCCGCCCTTGTACAGCATCTCCAATATCCCTATCTGTTCTTGCGTTGGATTCCACCGCGTCCCTCCTGGGTGCGTTTCCACCTGCATTAATTTTTTTGGCAAATATTTTTGGCGTAAGTGGTGTCACACGGTAGAGCTGCCAATCCTTAAAAAATTAAAAGGATACACTCAAGTCTTTATGGTATTCGACGTTGCATCCCACATAACTGTTTTTAGACTTTAACGCTCGCATGGAGCAGTATCATGACATACTGGTTTTCATTCCCATCATTCCTTTATCGATCCTTACATGTTCTTCCACCATTTTATATGAAGTATGTATATCTCATGGGATGATCGATATATCGATGCAAGGTTCCTTTTTAGTTATGAGTAGCAGTTACAAGAATAACATGCATGAATCAATAATGATTGTTACAGCAAATTGCATATGTATGATTGTCATGTACAGGAGTATAAGCAAGTAGATCATATCATAAACTTGGTTGTAGTACCTGGGGTGAATCTCGCTTCTCGTCAAAGGAACCGAATTTTGATCTGGGGCCACTTTCAGGCTTGATGAAGCTCTTGAGATCAAAAGCCGCAACACCAGCAGTTGTAGTAGTACTGTCGACGGTATTAGTGAGCTTGGGAGCAAGAGAGCGTAAGCGCTTGCAACCAAGCGTGAGGGAGGGTTCGTGCTCCGGCCAGAATCCACGTGCGAACTGATGTACCTTCATGCTGCTTCCCATGGTGAAGGGATGAGATGATAAGAGTGCGATAATTATATAGAAGAAGAAGACGATCAGGGAATGAATTAAAGTGATGATGATGAAAGTGGGAAATGAGGTGGGTGCTCGTAAAGAAACAAGACTAAATGATGAGGTGAGGTTGACTTGGGTTTTTCCATGTATAAAGAAGGGAAAAAGAGGCACGAATAAAGAGGTAGAGGGGGAGAGATTGAAATGGGGGAACAGGTGAGAGAGAGAGAGAGAGGAGAGAGAGAGAGAGGATTTGTATGAGCGTGTGGGCGTATGTGCGTGTGTGTTGGCCCGTCAAATCGGGTCGTTTTTTCTTGCTTTCATGATAAGGCATACATGCTTTTCGGTGGCCTCTCTGGCTGTCTTTCAAGCTTTTTCACTATAAAGTGAAGAGGGGGAGGGAATGAGAAAGATTCTTCCAATCCCAAAACTTGAAAATGGAACTCTTTTTCTTTCTCAAGATACGGATATGGGAGAGAGCCAGAATATCTAACTGATGAATGCCGTCGTCTTTTCTTTTTATGCCTTTGATCGGAGCATGTTGAAATAATAAATAAATAAATCCTACTCACTCACTATGATTGAAAATCAAACCAAAATACTAGACGTGAAAGCAAGCTCATGTACGTGCACAAGAACAAATTACTAATGTACACATTATATTTTTCCAGCTAACTGCAGATTAATCCATCGTTCTAATCATCAACACCCAAATTCCTTTTTTTTACCCTATAACTGTGGCTCCAATTTCGCAAATAGTAAAGCTGATAAACTACAACCTAAAGTCTCCAACAAAATGATATTTGTTTCCATATGTTTTATGGCATATACCTTCACTTAATTATTCTTACTTACCTAGAACTAGTGAAGATTAACATTGGAACCCATGTAAATATTGGATCTCATTCACCATTCTCATTTAGGCTATGTTTGAAACTTGGATTGAACTGATTTGATCTCAGTTTAGTCTAATTTTAAGTTGAGTTTAATATTTAAATACCAAACTCTCACTCAAATCATTAAACTCATCTAAAATCAAAACCTCTTTATACGTGAGACCCGCAATATTTTTAAACTCAACACACCTTTAGACGCAAGACCCACAACCTTTTTTAACTTCTTATGAATATATTTAAATTGATCATTTTAACATCCAAACACATCTAAATTCATTTTAGGTAGACCCATATACAAAACTCACTTCACCATCTCAATTCACTACTATTCATAAAAGACTTAACTTATCTTAATTCAGTTTAACATCAAAACGGGGCCTTAGTAGTCAATTCAGACTATTACAACTTCCCCTTAACTCTGCAAGGACAAGTAAATGTTACTACCCAAACCCTTTGTACCCATATTATAAAACTCAATTCCACCCAGTATGCTAAATTCACTTTTATCATACTCCATTAACCTCTATCATATTTTTTTCACCCAATGCAGGACTTGGTGAGACATAATGCGAATGTGTCACACTTCAATCTCCAGTGTCTTTAATAAGCCAAAAATTAGACTAGTTATGAATTTTTACTTCCATGCAGTAGAATTATTTATAAATTTAATTAAGTTTCACATGATAAGTAGGTAATGTATGACTTAGCATTCATGATTACTTTTATTATAACGTACAATATTCTGAGTTATTCTTTCTTTCTAGAACTAGAGTATTACAGATTCCCCCTTTTAAATTTATGGCTTCCTAGTGAGGGCCTCATAGAAGTACTGATAATTAACACATGGTTTTGAGCTTAATTAGCGGGTTGGGTAATCTGTGACCTGTCATCGATCTGTAGTCAAAAAGCCAACTTGATGCATTTCTTCTGGATTTTGATGAATTTCACGAAAGACTTGGTATTTTGGAGGTCTAGCTAGGTTGAGCCATGCATTGAACACGGGAATGGCTCAATTCAATTAATTGCTGGTTCATTACGAAATATTACTTCTGGCTGCATTTTGACAGATTGCTTTACAGGTCAATTGCACCGTTGTTGGACATGAACTCCTGGAGATCACTCTGAAAGGCTGATTATATATAGATGATTCCAAGTCTCAGGTTTCCTTATGTGGTATTGATTCGTCAATTGTTTCATGCGTACAGCAAGCAGCTCCTAGCTGCATGCTAGTTCTTTTGTTCTATTTGATGTTGTCTTGCGCTGTCTTATTGCTTGTGATGTAGCATAATTATCATTGCTTGTATTAAAAGTTTTGTCTTGTTTCTTATGCCTGGTCTTGTAGCATGCATGATGCCTGCAGGTTTCGTAGTTGCAATTTTGTTTCAATACGTGGCATTTGTATATTAATATCCTGGAGTATGTCCCCATGCACGCGGCAATCTAGCTACTTGGGTACTCTTTTCTTCAATGAAAATATTGAACTTATCCAAAAACAGAAGAAAGACCAGAAAAAGGGAAGAGAGAGATGGTGTTTGACAATATGCATTTTGCATTATTTAATAAACCGTTTTGAAAAACAAATCCAGATATTTATCTTTAATTTTAATTTTTCCTTTTCTTAAGCATTGCAAGTATTCTTGAGGATAAGAAGCTTTGATGCAATATTTCCACCGTTTCTCACTTTTCTAACATGAAAGTCTCCTGTTTTCTAGAAGAAGTTAGAAGAAAAAGGGCCATATTTTGGCAAAAACACTTTCTTTCAATTATTTTGATCTTTTTCCTCTTGAAAGACACCTGATGATCTATCATTGTTGAAGCTAATTGGCAAAAAGTTATTACTCCTAAAAATAGCAAAGAACAAACTCGTCAATATGCCTTAGTACGTACTACTGTTACTTTCATGCAATATCTGATTGTTATTCAGGATCATCAATAATATCCCCGGCCGGTAACTTATAAATCATGCATGGTAACTCTAATATCATAATGATGATTCGGTTGTCATCATCCTGACGATGTGACCATTCTCCTCTCATAGCCTAAAAGATGATCTCATTCTTGAATTTGTGTGGGGGATCTTATGAAAGATTATGTTGTTGCGTGATATTTGGATCTCAATCTGCTCGACAGCTCACTAACTTTGGTTTCTTCATGCAGATATATACTTTTGCTGCACTAATTTCTTTGATGTCGAACCTAAAAAGTCATATTGTGTAGAAATTTGCTTCAGGTATAGAGCAAATTACGCAGTTTTATACCTCGTGTTATATATATATGTTATATATAATTAAGCTATATGTAATCTGTATTACGATAAACGGCCTTTTACATCTTTGTGCAGAGAAACTGAAAAAGTGAAAAGAGTAAATGAATTATGATAGTGGCCACTCCAATCATTTTTCTGGCAGAGAACCTTTTGCATCTTCTTATATATGAATCTTATACTTAATTGGAGTTTTGGGAAGTTTTTTTTTTTTTTACTTATTTGGACCACTTCCATACTCGTATGAACATCTTTTTAACATTTTTAGCATGATGTTAACATGAACTTGTGTGTGGTACTCCAAAACTACAACTGTTTTACGAAATGGTAGTTGAATTTTCTCGGCAAGTACTGTATAATATACTCGAACAGAAAGAAAATTAAAAAAAAGAAAGAAAGAAAGAAAGAAAAAGATGGCTGGCTTTGAAAGGTGGCTCCTTTTCAATTTAAATGCCATTGGACAGATGTCATTCTAGCTTGACGTCAATGCGTGGGATAATGATGGCAATGTTGACATTTGGGATCATGAGCTTGATGAGTCCTTTTTCTTCTACTTTTTATTTTTTTTATTTTCTTATTCTTTTTTTTTGTTTGTTTGGCCTCAAACAAGCAAGCAAGCAAGCAATTGCAGATATATTCGATATCTGGTTTCACCAATCACATGATACCTCCTCCCTCTTTTGTTTCGGTCGTGACCAATAATAACGCACATGACTCCTTAAATCACGACCCAAGGGCCAAGATCAAGTTTTCACTTTCAGAAATCTTACCCCTTGAGAGGTAGGCACTCATGATTCTGAACCTAACCCTTCTTTGTCCATAATAGGATTGGTATACATGATGAAGCACCTTTATTGTTGATCACTGAAAGAAATCATTATATATAGCTTGGACAGATATCCAGTGCAAAACCTACGTGTGTGTCATGTGAAACACAAACGTAGGAAAAACGTGAAATTTGATGTTGTTTGGATGTTGGTGAAAGAGAATTAACTGGAGACTATTTGGTGAGAAATGATCACAAGTCCAAGGAACCACACATGCATGCAAGACCAATCTATGATCATAAGTGCATGCAATTACTTAAAGATCTGCAACGAAACTTGATCCTTAATCACGCTTAAATCCAAACTATGATACGTTAAATCAATTACAGATTTGGAAGTAATATTTTTGGACATATACTGCGAATATATATATATATATTGCTTTCTCCATTAATCAACAAAAGCATTAGTAATTAATACAGGATTTAAATGCATCATTAATTGCCGGTCTAGAAGCCATGTTAATTATGATTTTTTTCGAAGGAATGATCATCGATCTGTCTATTACAGTTTGAGTGAACAAGAGACTTGACTGGCCATCCCAATCAACAAGAACCATGCACACAATTATTTCATGGGACAAACTTTTCTGCATGCAGATGATCACATGCATACTAGCTTGTTGCAATCTCTTTGGATTTTTTTACACATGCAAGCAGCCTATTGCCAACACATTATTCATGTCATGTACGTCCATTTTCTCAGGTTTAACAGGACTGGAAAAATGGTATACATGCATGGTATTTTGTCGGTCAAAGTAAAAGAGCAAAATTATTTGAAGTTGGGTGGCATGATAGGAGTGGATCCCACACAGTGGAGGAAGCGGTGGGAATCCATCATTACCGGAAGACAATGCCATCATTTGCACGTGTCCATGGACCACATCCCATTTCATAACCAAAACTGTAGCTTTAAAAGTGAAAAAATAAAGAGTACTGGAAAATACCAAACTGTAGCTTTAAAATTCTCCATCTATCTATCTATCATGTATACGGATTTTAGCTACACACATAGAATAAATCAGTCAGGTCCGACCCTTGCAGAGGAATTCTCAGTTCCTGTCTGAACTTCTTTTGTGAGTAAAGATAACATTATCATGATCATCTGGTAGAAATTACTTTCAACCTTTGATCATTTGTAGTTCTTTTATTTTACTGTCTGGATTCTTATCACAATGCCTCCATTTTGGGCAACCTATGATCTTCCAAATTACACTCATACTTTTATACGGTTGTATTTATGGTCACTGATCACCACTTGAATTATAACGCAAGTCATAAGGTGTTTAATCTTAGGTTCCAATATATACGTACCCAAGTACATAAACAAAAATTAAAGTTTTGTGATTCAAATTTCGGTATAGTTCATCAAATATATGTATTAATGGATAGAGAACTAGAGAATGAACTGAATGGGCAAAGGAAAAGAAAACTGTTTATTTGCGCCTTCAACTTCATCTAGGGCAGATTGGACGAGACATGTTGGTAAGGAAAAAGTCATCCATCACCAAAAAAGAAAAGAAAAAAAAAAAAAAAAAAGAGGAAATCGCAAAATCGATATGTGTGGATGGAGAAAGGAACTCTTCACCTACTTTGTTTTTGCTTGAGACTTTATATTTCTATACTCCGGCCCTCATTTTGCTTAGAAGCCTTTTTAGCTTGGAAATTGATGGAAAAGGATTGATTCTAATGTCACCGATCACCCTTAAATGTATAATGTCAAATAAAGTGAATGCGGGTAGCCATCATTGTTTGGATTGAAATATATTCCCAACTAGATTTAGATGGCCGGGCATCTTTATACAAACACTTATAAGCAGTACATGACTTTATGTTCTACAGTGGTAGCTCCCTTTTCCTTTTCACCCTTCTTTTCCTTTTTTCTCTAGAAAGAGAACGAAAGTTGAGGGATGGGAAGAGAAGCATGATCACTTGGTGAGAAAAATAGTCATATTGTGTAAGGGAAAGTGGGTGCAAATATGTGGGAAAGTTATGTTGTTTGGGGGAAGTAAATGGATGACAGTCCAAGCACAATTAAGTGAATTGATGGCACTGAAAGATCCTCACTATCAAACTTTTTCCTTTCCTTCCCTTTTTCTTCACATATAATTACTTTGTTTTGTTTTGCTCCTTTTCCTTTTTCTTTCACATGTTCTTTTAACCCCCTTTCTGGCATTTATTGCACAAACTCGGAAGAGTTAAATCTTGACTCCTCTTACAAGAGTCTAAAACGTCTCTGTCTCATCTTCTTCTCCATGCTAAAGATTTAAGCACAAATTTCCTAAAGTACTACGTTATTCCCAGCGTCAAAATCACTCTCAAATTGGAGGGACTTCAAGTCTAACAATGTCCCACACCCATATATAATGTCATCTCATGTATCCCAAATTGATCTCGAATTAATCTGCAATGAATTTCTTGGCTTCCCGCCAAAAGAAACAGGAGATAGAGAGAGTATAGAGAGTGTGTCCAATTTAGGTTTGTAAAGCTCGATCACCAATTATCATGACCAATGATCCAACTGTATGCATGTTGTTGACAGCTTCTTTGCAGCTTTATGATCAAGTACTTCCTCTTGGGAGTACTTGATCTCAGCCCTTCTTTAGGCCAGTACTCTTGGCCATTCATCATGCATATATCTATTGGATATGTCCATGATCATATGCCATTATCATAAAGATTAATGTTCAATATAATCTTAGATGTGCAACTTAAGTGCACTTACTTTTTTTAACAAAAGTGAGTTTTACTATTAAAAAAATAATTTTTAATATGAATTCTACATTTATCTACTTGTACATCCTAGATCTACAAATATTATTTTTCTATCATAAACATGATGCCATTATCATCAAGATGTGCTTGTCATTCATTTTTGTATGTATACATGCATGTCTTCTCCAAAAACATGTTAAAGTTTCTATTTTAGAACTATAATTTATTGGGATGGATTAAAGTAGGTCAACGCAACAAAAATCATGCACAGTTTTGCAACTATCTACTCATATACAAGCCTCTATACAAAAGCAAGTTGTACGTGCTGGCCCCTAGCTAGCTGATCTCTCTATAACACCTTCGCCGAGACATCAATCCTTGGACGCAGCACCAGCCTCCTCAAGAATTGGATATTGAACCTGTAGATCTAAGAGTTTGGCTATAATTAGGTGATTAAGTTGATAAGTTTGAATAGGATTAGATGACGAAAATGATAGAGCTTATCCTATCATTAAGTTTGTATTTTGGATGAATGTAAATTATTTATTAACTTTATCTATAACGTAATAGTATTAAGTTTGTCTAAGAGTTATTATAAATTATTTTAAATAAGTCATATGTGTGAAAATTGAGTCCCAAGGAATCTGTACTTATCCAAAGAAGAGGTTGAACTGAAATCCATTACTTCAGAGAAGATTTATTGCAAAGTGTCAGCATTCCATCAGGAGACTTCTTCGTCACAGACTTGCTCCATCAGTAGAGTTCTACTGAAACTAAATTTGCTTTCAAATTGTTTATCTAAGAAATTATACTGGTAGGATCTATAGAGATTCAGATCTAGATATTTTTTAGAGCGCTTTCCAGTGCATATTTTGGCAAGAAAATTCCTTGAAAAATTTTCATATTGTTTATCTCATAGAGTGTGATCGTGCTCCATGTTAGAGAATTGATTAGTAGAGTTTCAGTCACTAGAGTTCTAGGAGAAAAGCTAATATTTGAAGACCGTCAGAGGTTCTAGCTGTTATTGTGGTAGAGAAAAACGAGTCATGATTTGTCTGGCCAAGTAAGAGAGTCAATTGACAAATGTTTTGTAATTGAGAACTTACTTGTAACTTGATTTTCAAATAATAAAATTGATTTTTTTGGGTTTAGTTGCCTCGTAAGGTCTTACATTTAAAGAGTTTTTTTAAAGGGTTTTCATTCGTTACCAATTTTGGTGTTATGTAATTTATTTACTTTGTGTTATTACTTTATTATTAAATAATTACATTCTTGACGACTAACCAATTTATTGAGTGAATTGGTAGATCTTTGTGTTAATATACATGGACAATTGGGTAATTTCAATTGACATCATAGTGTGGTTTACTCATTCAATGCCCTTGTGGATCATGTTATCGTCGTTATATATTCCGTCACACTCCGATGGGGAAAATTATGCTTATTCGAAAGTTCTTATGAGGGCTTTCCTCAAGTCTTTAGATGAATGTGTATAGTATGCAGTTGAACAATGTTGGACTAAGCCTGAAATAACTTTTGATGCTTGGATTAGAGATGAAATCAACAACTGCAACTGGAATAGCAAAGAACGTAATGTTATTTTCATGGCTGTATCTCCCGATAAATTTAAAAGAATCTCAATATGTGAGATTGCCAAAGACGTTTGGGATGTTTTGAAGATTACACGTGAAGGCACAATAATTGTAAAAATTCAAAATTGCAGATGCTAACCTCTAAATTTGAGGAAATTAAAATACTAAAATGTGATACCCCGTTTTTACATATATTTTTATTGAATGAGTATTTTAATTTAATTTAAAATATTGGTTCTTTTGTTTTAAATTTATCGAATTTTAATTGGATTTATTTAGTTGTGAAATTTATTTTAAGGTGCTTTCTTATTATTAATTATTGTTTGTATTTAAACTGCTCTTTAATTTAACTTAGTTTATTTTTGGAGTTTAAATTTTGTTGTTAGTTTTTACTAGTTATTTATTTTATTTTAACTAGATACTGTGTTTAAATTATTTTATTCAATTTATTACTTTTACTAGTTTTCGTTGGATAAGTTTCGTGACCCAAGTTGTGAAGGTTAGACCTCACTTCTTTCCTTCCCTTTCTTTTCATTCTCTTTTTCTTTTCCCTTTTTTTTTTCTTTCTTCCCCTGCTCTTCCCTTCTCCAGTGCGACCAACCCCCCCTCCCTCTCCGTCCGTTTTTCATCCCGCCATAGCGCCGACGTGGCTGTCACCGCCCGACCCTTCCTCTTCTCCTCCTGCCGGTGAGCTCCCCCACCCATTTTCAACTCCTCCCTTGCCGCCGTTAGCCCGCACTCCCTTCTCCAAGCCGCACGGTTATGTTGCTCTTCCGCCATCCTCGTTCTACCTCCGGCCATCATCTCTTCACCACTTTTTCACCGACCTCTTGCCAACCTAACCCACCAATTTCCAGCTCCGATCCGTCGCCGGAACAACCACCATGAGCTCAACTCTGTTTTAGCATTTTTTCACTTCCACCGCCGTTTTTGACGCCACCCATGGCCAACCCTCACTTACACTAGTTTTATAAACACCTCTAAGCCATTCCCTATCAACCCCAAGTCTTGGTTCGTCCTCATTCAAAAGTGGTTATTTTACAACCCACGACCACAGTGTTTTTACATTGTTACGTTGCTTTTCCTTTGCCTTTTGCAGCCCATTGATCCTCCGAAAATTATTATATAGCACTGTAAGTATTTTCCAAATTTTATTTTAGATTTAAATATATTATTGCTTTTACAATAAATTGTGACTGGTTGGTTATTCCGGACTAAGTCCGAGGAGTGAGAGGTTAGATAGATTTGAGGACAAAGTTATTTGTATGTTGGTTAATGTTGAGATTTGTTGGATATTTTGTGTCTTGATGTGTGCATTGCATGGAGCATGCATGTTCATGTTTGAAAAGGAAAATTGGATTTTTCGCATAATGGCAAACATGTACATGTGTTGAATATTGAAAACTGAGTTTTCTTGTGTAAATGGATTTTTAGGTACATGTGTATCACGACCCCAATTTGAGATGTGGTATTATCTTGGTGGAGCTCCTCTGGTCATTCGAGAGCGCAATATATTGACTGACGTCTCTAGGGTTGTCGCTGGGTGACAACGGGAGCGGACGGGATAGTAACGTTCTCGTACCGACTCCGTGGCCCCTCTGCTGGTGAGTGTTAGAGGATACTTGGCTATATATGCGCTGAGTGGGGAACTGAGCATCGCTCTTTACGAAGTCACATGCATGGTCGTTACCCATGGTGTGAGGAAGGGAGCTAGGGTGTGCGGATGACCCCTAGGGGAGGTCATGGTGCATTCGGTTAATGAAAACGGAAATTGAGTTGAGATTTGGATTTTTTGGCCATTTTCTGGGAAAATGGCGAGGAAAAGTTTTAAAAGAAATATTTTGGGCCAAATGTGACTTTTGGCATGAGTTGGAAAATGAATTCTTTTTGGGCAAAATGTGATTTTTGGCGCGAGTTGGAAAGGAAATAATTTTGAGAAAGATTATTTTTGGATCTCATGCATATGGCATCCTGTTTATGCATATTGTTGAGGTTTTAATATATTTTGATCTTGTGAGTGTTTTGATTATTACTTACCTACGGTACCGTCTTTGGTACTGTAGACTTTGTTGCAGATGAGGAGGAGGAGGCTGAGCCTGAAGGGGCGGCTCCGCCGAAGTACTGACTTTGGAGTTGCTTGTAGTGTTGGAAATTAATTTCCTTGCCTTTATTTTATGTAATTTGGATTTGAGATAACGTTGAAACTTGTAGTATTTGATTACGCTTGTTTTAAGCGAGTTGTATTTAAACAAAACTTCTGATACTTAGTTGAATGACTTTTTATTACCGTTGCGGTATTTTTATGTACACATGTTACTCGTACACACACTCGGCACTTGGCGATGGGATGCGTGACCCGTGTTGTTACCGTCCTGATGCCTCGATTTCCACATGTCTGTACGTGGGAGTTGGGGGCGTCATAAATGAGAGCTTTAATGATTTTTATGCTAGACTTAATGATATTGTTAATTTCAGCTTTAATCTTGGCAAGAAGGTGGAGGATTCAAGGGTCGTGGCAAAGATTTTAAGTCCCTTGCCTGAACGATGTCGTCCAAAAAGTATAGCCATTGAGGAAAGTAAGGATTTGGATACTATTAAGGTTGAAGAACTAGTCGACTCCTTACAAAAATATGAGTCATTGCTTCCTCAAACAAGAAAAGGTAAGTCAATTACTTTTAAAAACTGTAAAAGATGATTGAGATGATTTTTCTAATAAAAAGAATTTGAATGATGAGAATATAGATCTCATTATAAGGAAATTCAGAAAATTCTTGTTTAACAAGAAAGCTAATGAAAAACAAAAGCGATGTAAGAAATTTCCTGCAAAGAAAAATGATTCTGAAAAATGAAATATTCTTTGAATATGGTCATATAAGAGTGAAATGCCCAAACTTTAAGAAAAATAAGGGTAAAGTACTAAATGTCACACTTAGTGATACTTCAGAATCTAAAATTTTTAGTTCATCATCTGATGATGAAGGTTCCTTTATGTCTTTTGTAATTGCTATTGGTGACTTTTCTCATATTGTGCTAATAAAATCTAAAAATGAATTTGATGATAATAACTCGGATATGTCTCTTGTTGATGCTGACCATGAGATAAGCATAAAGAAAGCTTATAATGATTTATGTGAAGAAGTGGTCAAGTTCAAAATGCTTAACAATAAACTATACAACAAACTCCATCAGTGGAGAATGAAAAGAACAATTTTTTGGAGGCACTAAAAATTTCTGAAGTTAAGATCTTGAGATTGAAGACTCAAAAGGATACACTAAACAAAAAAAAAAAAAATTAAAGAGTTCTCAAAAGTGTCAACAAATATTAGCAACTTAGAAATTGGATGAAATGTTAAGTATTCAAAAGTTTAGCTGTGATCGTACTGGATTGTGGTATACAACTTACCAAGGCAAAGAACATCACGCCTCATCATCAACTGCCACTACTTTTAAAGGTATTTTCTTTATCAAAGGAAGTCAAGTTGTGGATACGCCAAAAGAAATCGTTTCAAAGTCAAATCTTTTTGGAAAGTCACATGAAACAACAACCTCAAAGAAGTTGAACCGAGGTAAGGTTTGAGATAAGTTTGTGCCTATTTGTCATTATTGTAGTATTTTTTGTCATATAAGACCATATTGCTATAATTTGAGTAAAGTATAGAAAAATAAAGATGAACGAAAATCAAACAAAAAGGTAAAGACACTTGTCAACAAAATATGATGCATAAAAAATCATGCTCTATGTTTAAGCTTGAAAATAAATCTTCACAAATAATTCCGCTCAACTACTCCACTTTTATAAACTGTGCACACATGCTACCCCCAACTAGTGAGAGACATAGTCCTCAATGAATCGAACGAAAGAAAACAAAGTGCACAGAAATGAGCAAGCAAAACAAAAATCAACATGAAATGTAAAATCAAAGTAAAAGAACAAATAAAAAAAAATGCAAGTAAAGAAAACTGTAAATAAGGAAAAACAATTCAAAACACTTTCCTGGGGTCTTGCACAAGCAAGATCTCTTCATGTGGATCAAAGACATTCAGAAATGACTTTAGACGTTGTCCGTTGACAGTAAAGCTATTACCATTTTTCGGATTGACAATGTCTACTGTGCCATGAGGATGAACGTTGTAACAGCCCGCTAAAATTTAGTCTTATCTCCTCACCCTTCTCTTTCTTTTTCGCACATATTGACAGCATGGCAATCAGTTTTGGATTCTTTCCCGACAGCAATCACTATCTCTCTCGTCTCTACCCTCACCCGAAATTACGTGCATAATTTATCTTTTCTCGTAAAACACGTAATTTGTTCTTCACCGACAATTGTAAAATCATGAACAGAATTATCCTAAGCGTTGTACCTCGATGGCGTATTCCGGATCTTATCCACCGAATTTCAAAGTATTAGATAAACTTGTTTTTTTTTAAGTAGCAAAATTATAATAATTTAATAAGCTCTGAAAATATTATAATTATGGATAATTACTTAGATTAAATATTTTAGTTGTTTTAAGATATTAAGAGATTTATTTTTACGTTGAAAACTCTTATTTAAATTAAATGGTTTTATCCTCTTTGAGTGATTAAAGATACTTTATCATTTTAATAATGATGAAGAAATATTATTTTATAAACTTTAGTTTATAAAATAATATTCTATCTTAATTCCTCTTAGTGTTGTAATTAAGTGTTTTATTAATTTAAATGATTTTATCTTCTTCGATTAATTAACGGTACTTTATCATTTTAAATAATGATGAGGAAATATTATTTTATAAACTTTAGTTTATAAAATGATATTCTACCTTAATTACTCGTAGTGTTTTATTTAAGTGTTTTTACGCGTTTTCAAATCAGTGTTTTAACTCATCGTTGGTTTATTTGAAGATCCCGAAACGTAGGATTGAAGTTAATTACCTAGGCCCCTACCCTTTTCCCTTCACTTTTTCCTTTTTCCTTTTTCTTCTCTCTCTTTCCTCCCTTTCTCTCTCTCCCCATGCTCTTCCCTTCCCCATTTCTCCTTACCGTCGCCGCCCCTTTGACCGCCCGTTTCTCCGCCGTCCGGTGGAGGTGTCGTACACCAACCCCTCCATTCTCTTCCCATAGGTAAATGACAAACTTTACCATAAACTAATCGATAAGGAGACATCCCTAGATTTGTTTTAAAAGCTGTCCTATAAGCCCACAAAGCATCAAGAAGCTTAACTGACCAATCTTTCCTATTAGGTTTGATGGTTTTCTCTAAAATAATTTTTATCTCTCTGTTTGCCAATTCAGCTTGCCCATTGGTTTGAGGGTGATAAGGGGTAGAAACACTGTGTGTGATACTATATTTCTTCACAATTGTAGAAAAAGGTTTGTTACAAAAATGAGAACCCCCATCACTTATGATAACTTTAGGCATGTCAAAATGAGCAAACAAAGATTGCAAAAATTTTAAGACAACATGATGGTCATTTGTTTTGCAAGCGACAGCCTCCACCCATTTTGAAACATAATCCACAGCTAATAAAATATATGTATTTCCAAAGAAAACTAGAAAAGGTCCCATGAAGTCTATTCTCCAACAATAAAAAATTTCTAAGGTAAGAATAGGGGAAAGAGGCATCATGTCTCTTTTGCTAATGGATCCCAATTTTTGACAAGGTTTACAAGCCTTACAAAAATTATAAGCATCTTTAAATATGGAAGGCCAGTAAAAACCACTTTGCAAAATTTTAGCGACTATTTTCTTTGTTGAAAAATGACCACCACATGCACCCATATGACAAAATCTCAATACCGAAGAAAACTCATCATCAGGAATGCATCTTCGAATCAATTGGTCCGAACAATATTTGAAAAGATATGGATCATTAAAGTAAAAGTGTCATACCTCAGAGAGAAATCGACTCTTATCTCGGGTGGACCATTCAGAAGGCATTCGCTCAGTCACCAGAAAATTGACTACGCCAGCATACCAGGAAGCTCTATTAACCACAAACAGCTGCTCATCCGGGAAACTATCATCAAGAAGAAGGTTGACATTTGAAGAGGAGGATGATGACAATCTAGAGAGGTGGTCAGCTACCACGTTTTCAACTCCCTTCTTGTCCTTAATGTTGATGTTGAACTCTTGAAATAATAGAATCCAGTGAATCAAGCGTGGTTTTGCATCTTTCTTAGCCAATAAATACTTAAGAGCATAGTGGTCAGTGAAAATAGTAACAGGAGAACCAAGAATATAAGTCCAAAATTTATCAAGTGCAAAAACCACTGCAAGCAATTCTTTTTCAGTAGTGGTATAATTTTTCTGGACATCATTCAAGGTTCTACTAGCATAATAAATCACAAATGGTCTGTTATCCACCCGTTGCCCCAAAACAGCTCCTAAAGCATAATCACTAGCATCTGTCATGATTTCAAAGGGAATGTTCCACTGTGGGGGTTGCATAATAGGGGCAGTGGTAAGCGACTTTTTAAGGGTATCAAAAGATTTTTGGCACTCAACAGTCCAAACAAATTCAATATCATTTTGTAAAAGAGTGCACAAAGGTTTTGCAATTGAAATAAACCCTTGAATAAACCGCCTATAAAAGCCAGCATGACCAAGAAAAGAACGAATATTCCTAACCGTCCTAGGAATAGGAAGTTTAGATATTAATTCAATCTTTGCCTTGTCGACCTTTATACCCTCAGAAGAAACAATATGTCCCAAGACAATGCCCTGAGTGACCATAAATTGGCATTTCTCCCAATTAAGTAAAAGATTTTTTTCCTCACATCTCTGGAGAATACGTGCCAAATTATGCAAATAACTATCAAAAGATTTTCCAAAAACAGAGAAATCATTCATGAATATTTCACAAATATCATCAATTATGTCAGAAAAAATACTCATTATGCATCTCTGAAAAGTAGCTGGAGCATTACACAAACCAAAAGGCATTCTAGTAAAAGCAAAAGTGCCAAAAGGACAGGTGAGAGTAGTTTTCTCCTGGTCCTCAGGCACTATAGCAATTTGATAATAACCAGAGTATCCATCCAAGAAGCAATAATATGCATTACCAGCCACTCTTTCTAAAATTTGATCCAAGAATGGTAAAGGAAAATAATCATTCCTACTGGCTGAATTAAGTTTTCTATAATCAATGCACATTCTCCAGCCAGTAACCATTCTAGTTGGAATCAACTCATTTTTATCATTTTTTATAACAGTCAAGCCAGATTTTTTTGGTACCACTTGAATTGGACTTACCCACTTATTGTCTGAGATAAGGTAAATGATACCCACTGCGAGTAGCTTAAGCACTTCCTCTTTCACAATTTCCTTCATGGTAGGATTGAGCCTATGTTGAGCATCACGAACTGGTCTAGCATCGTCTTCAAGATGGATTCTGTGGATACAAATAGCAGCATCAATACCCTTGATGTCGGCTATTGTCTAACCAATTGTGCTTCGATGCTTTTTTAATACTTCAATCAACTGGGCTTCATCCTTCTGATTTAACTTTGAGGAAATCACCACCTTTAGGACCAAGAAACACATACTTTAAATCTTGAGGAAATGGTTTCAGTTCCAACTGGGGAACTTCTTCCTCTGAAGATTTAAGCATGTCTGGTGGTGGTAGAGCTTCAAACTGGGGTTTCCATCTTCTCCTGCAAATTGTACTTCAAGTGGTAAAGAAGAATCTGCAAAACAATCAAAAAAATCAAAGTCATCTTCATCTATATGATCAATTTTCTTATCAAGTAAAAATTCAGGTATCTGAAAAATATAATCATTATCAGAGAAGGGAGAAATTGAGCAAATAAACTCTGTTGGTGTCAAACTCTCCACAGCATTCAAATCACTTGTGTCATCAAAATGTGCTGGCATCTTGCAAGCATTGAAAACGTTCAACTTAAGTGCCATGTTCCCAAAGGTAAGCTTCAAAACTCCACTTCTGCAATTGTCAAAGCATTTAATGTAGCTAGGAATGGTCTTCCTAGGATGACAGGAGCTTGGTAAATAGTGAAAACTGGCTGCTGCATATCAAGAACCACAAAATCCACTGGGTAGTAGAATTTGTCCACTTGGACCAACACGTCCTCTACAATACCCCTCGGTACCTTAATTGATCTGTCAGCCAACTGTAACATGATAGAGGTCTTTTTCAGCTCACTCAATCCCAACTGCTCATATACTGAAAATGGTAGCAAGTTCACACTACTCTCCAAATCAAGTAAAGCTCTCCCAATACGTGATTCACCGATCATAATAGAAATGTTGAGAGAGCCAAGATTTCCAAACTTCTGAGGAGTCTCGCTCAATATCAATGCACTAACTTGCTTCGTCAGGAAAGCTTTCTTCTTTACATTTCTCTTCACTGTGCACAAGTCCTTCAAAAATTTTGTATATGAAGGTACTTGTTGTATGGCATCCAAGAGTGGAATGTTGATCTTTACTTACTTGAAAATCTCTTGAATCTCCGTGTAGTATTTGTTCTTTTCGTCAGCTGCCAATCTCTGAGGATAGGGAACCACAGGTTGGTATCCCTTACTAGTTTCAGCATCTGCACTCACATGCTTCTTCAGCTCTGGTCTTATTACCTTCGGTTCTTTCTCAACTTCATCAGTCTCTATTACATCTTCAGGTGTAGGAGCAACTACCTGTGTGTCCATAGGCATCTCTGGTTAGGGAACTTCCTTCCCACTTCTCAAAGTAAAAACTGTCTTCACTGTCTCAATAACATCCCCTGAGACATTATGCACTTGTTGTTGTTGTTGCCTGTATACTTAAGGATTAGGCTGAGGCTGTGCTGGAAATTTCCCTTTCTCTAGGGTGCTCAAGGTTGTGCTCATCTTATTAATAGTGCCTCGCAACTCATTTATGGCCTGAGTGTTCTGATTGTTTGTGGTGGCCTAAATCTGCATGAATTGCTGAAGTGTATTGGCCATCTGTGCCATACTGTTATCTAGAGACTTCTTTGCAGATGATGAAGGCTAAGAACTCTATGCAGCTACATGAGGCTAAAATCCAAGAGGAGTTACATTAGGATAGCTCTGAAGGCTCTGATATGGCTGATACTAGTGCTGAGGAGCACCATGATGAAATGGCTGCTGCGCAGGTGGTGGAGACCGACCAGGCTGATCATTTCTCCATGAGAAATTTGGGTGATTCCTCCACCCCGGATTATATGTGCTGGAGAAAGGCTGATTTTGTGCTCTATTAACCCAGTTAGCTGATTGCATCTGCTCAGACCCACCTTCTTGAAATACTGGCATAATCGGGCAGTCTTGGGTCTTATGGTTTGAGTCAGCACATATGGAACATGCCTCTACTACTTTCACAGCCTTCACTTTTTCCATTTCCATGACCTCCAGTCTTCTAGTCAATGCAGCTATTCAGGCTTGAACATCAGTGTCTTTCTTAAACTCATATCTACCCCCTCCAGAAATAGCCCTCAGTGGCTGTGCTGCTAACGGCACTCGATCAGTACGAGTGTTCTACTGTTGTGCGCTCTCAGCAAGATAGTCAAAAAATGATAGAGCTGCATCAGGTTCCTTACTAAAGAACTCCCCATTGCACATTGTCTGAACAAACTGCTTGCATTCTGGAGTGAGACCAGTGTAAAAATAGCTCACCAGCCTCCAAGATTCAAAACCATGATGTGGACAAATGTTCATCAAATCTTTAAAATTTTCCCAACTGGCCTGAAAGGTCTCATCAGCTCTCTGATTGAACTGGCTGATTTGCTCTTGTAAAAACTGAGTTCTCTGAAAAGAAAATTTTTTTTGTAAGAATTCACGCTACATATCAGACCAACTAGAGATAGAATTAGGTCTCAAAGAATTAAACTAAATCTTTGCTTTATCCTTTAAAGAGAAAGGAAATAAACGAAGTCTAATAAATTTATCAGTAACAGCCCTAGTGATAAAAGTAGTGCAAGCCAACTCAAAATCTGTCAAGTGTTGGTAAGGACACTCAGAATCCATCCCGTGGAACTGAGGTATCACTGACATCATGCCATGCTTAATAGAGAAATTAGATGCATTTTTAGATAAAACAATGCATGAAGGTGTAGTGGTGCGAGTGGGTTGCAAATAGTCCTTAAGAGTGCGTGGTGCAGGTGCAGCCTGGTTCAATTTCAATTTCCTCACCTGACTCACTCATAGAAAAGACAGAAGAGCTATCTATCTTCAAGCTGTGTATACTACTCTCAACACTCGATGTGACTCTAAGCAACCTATTTGAACTGTCTCTCACCCATGACATGAAACAATAGTTTAAGGAGCGTAAAAAAAAAAAAGTTTAAATTTAAGTTAAAATACTTTCCCCGGCAACGGCGCCAAAAACTTGACTCACTCAAAAATGAGTAGCACAAACACTATCCCAAGTGCAGGAGGATGTCGCGTAATAATTAGGAATAAATTCCAAGATCGTCTTCTCAGGGAAAGCTTACTTAAACTCAAACTCGTTGAAAATGGTGAAAATCTTCACAAAAAGAAAATAAGATGATGGTATGTGCAATGGATGGAAAAGGGTACTAGTCATGGACTAGATTCATATTTTTAGATTTTGATTGTCGGATTGAAAAGTAAAAGACTAAGAAAATAAACTAAGAAATTCATAAAACTAAGATAAGAATTAAACTAGACTAGAAAGTAATTGACAAAACATGCACTGAAAATTGAAAAGCCCCAAAATCAATGTTCTAGGGTTCATCATTGTATTCAAATCACAAATTCTCAAAATTAAACCATAACAATTGTAATCACTATTAAAATGAAAGCTTAACGAAACGAGAAAAATAAATAACATGAACTAAATTAATAACAAATAAATTACTCAAACTTCTAAATCAAAAGTCTCCAAAATAATCCGTAAACTTAAAACTGAAATGAAATAACAAGTAGGGAATGAAAAGATCAAGCCAATTGAATTGAAATGAAAATTTGAAGCGGTGGAGGAGGCTGGGCTACAGTAACAATTTGACCCCTCAAGGAGCTCTTCAATCTGCTGCAGTGTGAGTAAATGCTTCCGAAGAATTCGTGTTGCTGCGTGAATGATTGCTTGTGTGAATCCTCCTCTCTGGATCTGAGTGAAAATTAATGAAAAAATAAATTCTAAGTGTTCCTCTAATCAAAACAGTGTTTTCCAGGCCAAGAGTCGGCCATAAGATGTGAAAAATCATATATATACTCTAACGGCGGAATAAACCCTAGATATGTAAAATACGATGTCCGCTCGAGCGGAATGTCAAGCGAATATCGAGGGTTCGACTCTGCCTGAATTCGCTCGAGTGGCCAAAAGCCGCCGCTCAAGCGATATGGACCAAAATCCACAATAATCAACAGTTGGTAAAATTTAAGCAAAAATTTATGTTTTTAATCAATTAAAATCACAACTTGGATTCATTCATTTTTCCATATAACACCAATAATAAAGTAATGAAAGAATTAAGATATATTGGTTCCAAAAACATTAAAAATGCAATAATTCAGCTCAATCAACGAAAATCAAACAAAAAGGTAAAGACACTTGGAAACAAGTCCAAGAGTTAAGCCAACAAATAAACACTATAAGTGTCAAGGTATGTGAATTGTCTAAATTTTGTCTTGGCACCAAGGATAAGACCACAAAAAGTTGTGATGATGGAAAGATGACCTCAAAATTTAAAGCACAGTGGTGGTCAAAGAAGATGTCGTGTCACATTAATTGATAGAACTACTTGCATGTTCTTACATTCCTTAGATATCCTTAGTTTAGGACATGATGCATTTTACCTTCTTTTATTTGTTTGCATATCTTTTTGTTTGGTTTGTTTGAATTGTTTTCTATTTTTCTGGTTTGAATCTTAGTTTTATTTTTTTTTTCAGTTGAGAAAAGTTCATACTTGGTGTGTCAAGGCTCGAGCACTTGAGTCCTCACATAGTCAATTCTTGAGCTGATGTATCTCTCCATATTGTGCAGTCAACTCTGTGTATACTAACCCTATGGTTCATTTTGGCAAAGTTCAATTATAAGCACTATGAGGAACTTACTTTTATGCTCTTTATAATTATGTTACATATTTATTTAAGAGGTACTCACAGAGAGGGAGTCCATGCCTTAAATTGGCTAATACTAGTTGAATCTAGTACACAAAATAAGAGATCTCCCATTGCCAAACATAAATGTTTGATCCATATAGAAAAAGTCGGGGTTAATCATTGCAAAAAAAGACAAACAACCTACACGGATCCTATCCCTTAAGTCTTTATAGAAAAAAATTGCTACTCTAATTATTGTGAAAAAATATGAGCAATAAAAAGGGACATTTCAAAGGGTTGTGCAAACTTGTGTTTAGAGGAGATACTCTGTCAAGTATTTAGGTCCTAGCATAAATTTGACTTTTAAGGTGAGAGACAACCTCTTGATAGTATCTATGAAAAAGAAAAATATATCTACATATAGATAAAAGTGATGATAAGAAAAACGATGAAAAAAAGAAAATATACATATATATTTGTAAGTATTTTTACTCATACACTCACATGAACTTTGATATTGAGGAACTTATGAGGAGTGAACAACCATTGTGGTTGTAGCAAATAAGAGTATTTTTTTTTGGGGGGGGGCTATGTGAGTGACATTATACTTGGACTTGTGATGCACCTAGGCATGTTAATTGACTCAATTTTTATATAAAAATTGAGTTAAAATTTTTTTTGGGTCAATAAGGTTTATTCTTTTATTTTATTTTCATTGGGTTATTTGGTTTATATCAAGTTTTGTTTATTTAACTTATTGTGCATAATTCTGGAGCTGGTGGTTGTTTATTTGAGAGTGGGTCTCTATTTTAATGGCTCAAGTCTTAGTGGGATGCTAAGATATGCACTCGTGCACGGCACGAGATGTCACTTAGTGACTTAAGTATATAGCATGTGATAGACCCACACAACCCAAACCCCTTGATACTTTCTCTCACCCACACCCATGGCACCCACACTCTCCTTGTGCCCTAGCCAAACACCTCCTCTCACTCGTATCGGATTTGAGTTTGCCGGGACTTAATAATCACACAGACTTCCTCGCCTACACAGTAAGTACCAAATCCATTCCTTTATCTTACCTAGGGCTTATTTATGCATGGATTTTGGGATTGTGTTGTGGTGTGATTGTGAAGTGTCGGCGTGGTATATTGGTTTTAGATTGGATTTTTTAATGTTAGGTTGTCCATATTTGCTCTAGTAGTTGATTTGTGCTGCTTTTCATGTATTGAGGATGATTTTTAGGTGGGTTCCTCCATTCTACCCCTCGGTTTTCATGGTATGCCCACTAAATGTTTGATTTTTTGTCTCAACCAAATGTTTTAATTTAATGTATTTGTCAATTTCTTTACATGCATTTGTGTTCATTCATCATTGTATTGTAAAATTGAGGTTTTTCATAGTTGTGGGAGTGTCTTCTCAAGAGTCTTATTTTCATATTCCTACATAGTTTTAAGCATGACCAGGAGGATTAAGTCTTGTTCGATTAGTGACAAAAATGGGGAGTTAAAGGAGCAATGGAGGAGCAAATTGATTTATTTTTGTATTGTAAAATTTATGGGGAGTTGGAGTAAGTGTGTTGCTGATGGGGAGTTGAATTTTTTTTTCTTGTTTAAGATAGTTTAATAGTGAGGGCGAGAAGTAACTATACTATTGAGGGGGAGAACTAAATTCTGTTTTGCAAAAATTACAATAGAAACTCTTACTTATTGGTTGATTTCATTTGAATTAAATTTTCCTGGACATAATTTTGATGTTGAACTAGAGCATGCTTAGACTTTGAATTAGATTTTAAAATCATGTGAACTTTAATAGTACTGATCTTAATCATTGTTCTATGTTAGTATTTTTTATTCTTAACTATTTGCTTGGAATATCTACTCAGTTTCTTGATTTGCTGGTTGTGCTTTTGACAGGTTTATATTATATTCATCAAAGTTTATTTTGTCACCAATCTGCCAAAGGGGGAGATTATAGATGCAAGAGTTTGTCACCAATCCACCAAAGTGGGAGATTGTAGATATAAGAGTTTAGCTAGGACTAGGTGACCAAGTTGATCAGTTTGAATAGGACTATAAGACTAAAATGATAGAGTTTATCCTATCATTAAGTTTGTATTTTAGATGAATGTAAATTATTTATTGACTTTATCTATAACAATATTAAGTTTATCTAGGAGTTATTATAAATTGTTTTAGATAAGTTATATTGTGAAAATCGAGTCCCAAAGAATCTACACTTATCCAGAGAAGAGGTTAAACTGAAATCTATTACCGTAGAGAGGATTTATCACAAAGCATCAACATTCCGTTAGGAGACTTCTTTACAACAAACTCACTCCATCAGTAAAGTTCTACTGAAACTAAAACTATTTTTCGATTGTTTATTTAAGGGAACCTACTGGTTAGAATCTGTAGAGATTCAGATCTAGATATTTTCTATAGCACTTTCCAATGCATATTTTGGCGAGAAAATTCCTTAGAGAATTTTCATATTGTTTTCATATTAGAGAATTGGTTAGTCGAGTTTCAGGCACTGAAATTTCATGAGAAAATCCAATATTTGAAGATCATCAGAGGTTCTGGCTGCTACTGTGGTATAAAAAAAAGGGCCGTTTGTCTGGTCAAGTAAGAGAGTTAATTAGAAAATGATTTTTTTTTGGGTTAATCTTAAAATCGGTCCATCTGTTTTACTTCAAATATCAGCCCTCCAATGGGTGACCTCCACATAGGCTCCTCACTTTATCTATCATGTGCACCCATCGCAGGACATCACACACTCACCCTCTCCATTATCTCCTATGGAATTCAGATGGAAAACAAACCCCTCCCTCTCCGTGATTGTCTTCTCTCCCTCTTTGCCACGACCGACGACAGCCCATCTGTCTATCTTCTCACTCAACTTGGAGGACTGAATTTGTATGATATGAGGGCTGAAGGCCAAAGATTTCAAGAGTGAAGTCCCGAAGACAAAATTCATAGATACTAGTTGAAAATGGTCTCTGTTTCTTTGAAACTTTCAATTATTACATCAGGAACGTTGATCTCTGTTTCCTTGAAACTTTCAGTTATTACATCAGGAATGAGAAGAAGCAGTAAATAAGTGGCTGTGCAGCGAGATTTAGCTACCCCCACCTCTTTATCTTAAGCTGCAAGAAGTTATGTCAATCGAAATCATCAGGAGTAATGTCGCAAAGAAATCCGATGCCCATAACTTGTTCAAGCTTGAACCTAGCAAATTTGACACAGTTTATGATATGCTTGTGAAAAAGGGGATTGCACAACCATGAAACCATCCCATCCCGTGCTTTACATTTTTTAATGGTAAATTATTTCATTTATCTTAGTGGTCTACTGTGTTTACAAGGAGATGGAGACCTGAATAGACGGAGATGGAGATGATCGATAGAGATGGGGGAGAAAAAATTAATGTGAACGCAGTGGGAGTGCTTGGGTTTGCACATGGGTTTGCAAGTGAACTTTCATTGTGCACAAGGCTTAAACAGAAGAAGGAGAAGACTGATTTGAAGTAAGAACTTGGAAGACTGGCCTAGGATTGAAGAATGGGATTGGCAACAAAGATGGGTGACGACGAAGATTGGGCTGCGGCAGTAGGAGAAGATGAAAGGACTGAGAATACGGAACGTGAGGGTCTGGGATAGATGAATTATCTAGTGTGATACACTCTATTGGTTTAATGTGAAACAAGTGATATGTCAAAACTTAATTGGAGGCTGTTTACTAGTGAATAGCAGATGTACCGCTCCAAAGCGGTTCTGTTTTTTTTTTAATCGAGAACTTACTTATAACTTGATTTTCAAATAATAAAATTGACTTTTTAGGATTTGGTAGCCCCGTAGGGTTTTACTTTTAAAGAGTTCTTTAAATGATTTCCCTTTGTTACCAATCTTGGTGTTATGTAATTTATTTACTTTGTGTTATTATTTTATTATTAAATAATTGCATGCTTGACGACTAACCAATTTGTTGAGTGAATTGATAGATCTTTGTGTTAATATATATGTCACCGACTTGAATTCGAACCAGGATTGGGAGTGCACGAAAATATCCATCCAAATTTAAACTATCATCAACAATATAAGGATAAACTCAATCATACTTAATATCCCATCATAAGTGAGAAGCATATATGATATATGAAATCTCACATTATTAAAAAGTTGGATATAAATGGAACTTCAATTGCACCCCTCTTGAAGGGTTATAAATGGTATAGTAAGCAAATTTACCAGCACCATGATTGAAAAATAACCTCGTAATTAAATACTTACAATCCAATTGCAAGAAAATGGTTTCTTTTCTTTATACTTGATAAAGCTGGATACATTTTAAACTTGAGTTGCCAAATTGTAAAATACCTTAAAAGGGTTCCTAAAATTAAGAGGGCAAAACCATGTCATTATTCAGCATGAGTATGCACCATGAGTAGGGTGGGTGGCGAGGCTCCTAGATGAGCTATGTGGGTCAACTACTTTTTCTAAGCTGTACTTGGGGTTTGACGACCACCAGATCTGAGTTAAACTAGAAGATATCTCCAAGACAACCTTTAGGACACATGAAAGCCACTATGAGTTCTTGATCATGCCTTTTGGCTTGACCAATGTCCCTTCTATGTTCCAAAGCTTAATGAATGCTATTTTTAAACCAATTAATAAAATGTATCCTTGTGTTTTTTATGATATTTTAGTGTATAACAAGGATGAAGAACGTTACATAAGCACTTCCAAGTCACATTGGCAACTTTGAGACATCATCAACTATTTGCTAAGATGACTAAATGCAAATTTGGAAGCCAGGAAGTGACTTATTAGGGACATTTCATATCTACCCAAGGAGTTAAGGCAAATCCTGAAAAATTAAGGGCCATTGAGGGAATGGCCACCCCTAACCTCTCTCAAATCCCTTAGGAGCTTTTTGGGCCTAATAGGGTATTATATGAGGTTTATTAAAGGCTATGGGGTCATAGCAACACCCTTAATAGAAATCCTAAAGAAACATGGATTCCATTGAAGTCCTGAAGAAGAAAAAGCTTTTCTGACATTGAAGAAAGTGTAATGAAACCTCATGTGCTGGCCCTTCCTAAATTCCCCAACCTCTATGCATCGAGTGTGATGCTTCAGGTAGAGTAGTGAGGGCTATCTTATTGCAAATGGGATACCGTATTGCATAATATAGCCAAGTCTTGAAGAGAAGGGCCCTGATGATGTCTACTTATGAGAAGGAGTTGTTGGCTCTTTTTAGTAGTTAAGAGATGGTGGCCTTACCTCCTAGGAGCTCAGTTCACTATTAAAATAGATTACCAAAGCTTGAAGTTTCTATTGGACCAAAAGATGGCACACCTATGCAACAAAGTTGGGTGTCCAAACTTTTGGGCTATGATTTCTTAGTTGAGTAAAAGCAAGGAAAGGAAAACACAATGGCAGATGCCCTATCAGGAAGATTTGAAGAGAATGAAGCTAAGGTGATGATACTCACTATGGCGTCAGTTCCAAGCTTAACACAACTCTAGGAATTGAAGCAGTTATATCTCACAGATTCAAAATTACAAGGCTTGCTGTAGAAAGAGAAGGAAGGGAAGATGGACCCTAAATATTTTTGTCAGAATGGGCTAGTGTACTATTAATGAACACAGATTGTACATTGCTAATGACAAGCCCTTCAAGATCAAGCTTCTAGAGCTACTTTATAGCAATCCTATGGGAGGACATTCTGACTATGATAAAACTATGCACAAAATTAGAAGAGAGTTCTATTAGCCTAGCCTAAAGTCTGAAGTTAAAGATTACATCCGTGGTTGTTAGGGGTGTAACCGATCTGGTTCGGTCCAGTTTTGTACATTTTTTTAAAAACCAAACCGGTATATACTGATTTTGAAAATTTAAGAACTGATACCAAACCAATTCACTATCGAAACAAGAACTTCTAGTTTTTCTAGTTTCAGTCTAGTTTTTTCAGCTTTAAGAATTATCTATGTTAGTAATAACATAATGTTTACATATACTAAACTATTAATCTATTTATATTGTGGTATAAGTACATTATTTTATAATAATTAACTCATACTAGTATAATATTGAATTTAACAATAGTCTATATGTGACGCCCTCAAATTCCGCTTGGGATTGAACGGACATTTGAAGCATCGGGACATGCAACATAAGGTTACCTGCCCCCGTTCATGACATATAAGATGCAATGTTCGTAACATGCATCTAGCATTATGCAATATTCGCAGCGGATAAATTTGAAATTTTCTTTTTCTTTAGCAATACTATGCACCAAACTAAAAATATCCCAAATACTTGAAACATATTTCATACATAAAGGCATACTAAATAGCCGTGATCATCACACTAGTCCAAAATGGTTGTAATCAAAAGAATACCTGAGATACAACTCCAAAAGTACAAGTATTAACCTAAGTTAAATACTATACCATCATCAACATCGCACCGTGGCCTAGTCGACCGTATTCAGTTGGTCAGATTCCAATTCTCCTTTGGGTCCTGTAACAAGATCTACCATTCGGGGGGAATGGTAGTTGGGACTACCACAGTGAGATTTGATTACAAATCTCAGTAAGTTAACATAAAACTCACACACAGGTTAAAAATGCATGCATGGCAGTAAAAGCATAAATGCATAATTATAGTCATACATAAACATAGTATAACTTGACATATAGCATGACTTAACCAGAACTTAACGTGAACTGAACTTGACTTAACATGGCATGAACTTAAGCTTAAAACATAACATGAACAATCAACATAACATGAACGTGAAACATAACATGGACATGAAATAACATAACATGAACGTGAGCTTGAACATATCATAAACGTGAACATAACATGATGTGAACATGAACTTGGAACATAACATGAACATGAACATAACATGTACGTGAGCATAACATAACATGAACTTGATCTGAAACTTGACTTATCATGCACTTGATCTGAAACTGAACTTAACATAAACTTGGAATCTTATTCAATTGTCTTGATTAATAACATCGTTAATACGTACTCCACAGTTGTTGTGGCCCCACGTATTCAAGTAACATAAAACATAATACGTACTCCACAGTTGTTGTGGCCCCACGTATTCTACATGTCACAATTGCTGTGTCTCATGTAGTGTATGCTCCACAGTTGTTGTGGCCCCATACTTCATGCTCCACAGTTGTTGTGGCCCACATTATAAGTAACATAAAATATAATACGTACTCCACAGTTGTTGTGGCCCCACGCATTATAAGTAACATAAAATATAATACGTACTCCACAGTTGTTGTGGCCCCACGCATTATAAGTAACATAAATATAATACGTACTCCACAGTTGTTGTGGCCCCACGCATTATATAACATAACATAAGATATAATACGTACTCCACAGTTGTTGTGGCCCCACGCATTATAAGTAACATAAATATAATACGTACTCCACAGTTGTTGTGGCCCCACGCATTATAAGTAACATAAATATAATACGTACTCCACAGTTGTTGTGGCCCCACGTATTATACGTAACATAACATATCTTATCTTTCTTAATGCATGAGATATTAATTAATATCATATACTTTTCTAACATGGCGTATACTTGTAAATGGCACCATATGATTTAATCATAACATTTCATGGCATACTTAACATGGCATACTTATAACATACATCATTGTATGACAGAAAAGATTATGTAACAGATAATTATTCATGAGATATTAAATCATACGTAACAGATGAACATATAATGACATATCATGACATGGCATATACGATAACATACATACATAAATTGTAGTTCCCTTACCCATCACACATACACAATAAACTGATAGTAAGTTAGAGGCTAACTTACCTCGATCGTCGCGTTCTATGAGAATAGAGTGCGAAACACGAGGAACTGCACAACAGTTGGAAGAGGAACACTCAAGTCCTTAAGATTTTCACTTCTGAACTCAATTGTCATATTGTAAGCACTTGCAACACCACGGCAACTTGAGGTTTCACTATATCATCGACGGGATAACCCGTGCGTCGCTCGCTGCTCGTCACGAACATGCGTCGGAGGAGCGTACGTGGCGGTACGGTGTCTGTCCACCACATAAAGTGGTAGTTTGGGCTTGAGAAAGGCTAGGCGTGGTCTTGGAAGACTCACGGTCGCCTCGTGGTGGTCAAAGGTGACGGAGCACGGCGGCATCACGCCGTGAACAGTAACTCCGAACGGTGAGCGGAGGAGACGCGAGGTAGCGAAAAGCCATAGAACTTCATGGAAAGCTAGGGAAAGGTAGAGGAACATGTGGTGGAGCTGTGGTGGCGAGGTGGTGGTCGGACGGTGGCTAACGGCGGCAGATCGGCCGTTTGAAACCATTTTTGGCCTTGGAGAGTGAGGGAGAGTGTGAGCTCTACGAAGCTCCGTTGGCCATGAAATTTCTTGGAGAGGTTCATGAGGATGAGAGGAACAAGATGGTGGTGGTGAAACACCACGGGTGGCCGTGTACGGCGGCGCACGGTGGTGCAACCGAACGGGTGTTTTGAGAAACCCATATGAAAAAAGTGAGAGTTTGGGAAAAAGAAAGACATGGGGAGGAAGCCCTTGATGTGGTGAATCCAATGGTGGTGCTTGGTGGCTGATTTGGCCGTGTATGGTGGTCCAAAATGGTGAAAACCTTAAAAACCCATTTGTTTGGAGGCGAGAGTGGCGGCTAACGGTGGCTCGGATGGAGGTGAAACTTGGAGGGGATGTTCACCGGTGAGAGGGGAAGAAATCTGGGTGGGTGGTGTAGTCCACGCCGCCGGCAGCGGCGGTTCTGGGCGGAGAAAGAAATCGGCAACAGGGGAGAAAACAGGGCAGGGGCAGCAACTTCCGGGGGCTCTCGGCGACTAACGGCTGGTCCGATGGCTCTGAAAATTGGTGTGTATGAACTATGGTGAAAGGGAAGAGAATGGCGGGGGTGGTGTACGACACCTCCACCGGACGGCGGAGAAACGGGCGGTCAAAGGGGCGGCGACGGTAATGAGACAAGAAGGAAGAGAACGGGAAGAGAGAGAGAAGGAGAGGCCGGTTTAGTACACCACCGGCGTGGTTGGACTCGCCGGAGGGAGGGGATGAGGCCGGTGTGGGAGGTGGGGTCCGGCGGCCGGAGGTGGCGCCGGCTGGGACCTTGAACCGATCGGCTATGGAGTTGCTTCTTCCATCCGTCGGCCAAGAGAGAGAGAGAGGGAGAGAAAAAAGAAAATAAAAAGAAAAAGAGAAAAAGTGAAGAGAAAAAAGGTAGGGCCAGAGTATATCGCTTCAATTCTACATTTCGGGATCCTCAAATAAACCAACAGTGAGTTAAAACACTGATTAAAAACGCTTAAATGTCTTATTTTAAATAAAACACTTTAAATAAAACACTATGATGAATTAAGGTAGAATATTATTTTATAAACTAAAATTTATAAAATAATATTTCTTCATCATTATATAAAAATGATAAAGTACGTTAATTAATCAAAGTGCATAAAACACTTAAATTTAAATAAGAATTTTCAACGTAAAATTAAACCTCTTAATATCTTAAAACAATTAAAATATTTAATCTAAATAAATATCCACAATTATAATATTTTCAGAGCTCATTAAATTATTATAATTGTGCTACTTTAAAAACAAGCTTATCTAATACTTTGAAATTCGATGGATAAGATCCGGGAAAACGCCATCGAGGTACAACGCTTAGGATAAAACTGTTCATGATTTTACAGCTGTCGGTGAAGAACAAATTACGTGATTTACGGAAAAGATAATCTATACGCGTGATTCCAGATGAGGGTAAAGACGAGAGAGATGTGATTGTTGTTGGAAAAAAATCCAAAACTGATAATTTTAGCGGGCTGTTACACTATATAAGTTCTAGCTAGACTTTTTATATAAGTATATATAATCAAATATGTACAAAATTATTTATAAAAAGAATATATATTATAATTTATTATGTCAAAAATAAACTTATCATTGATATATATATATCAAAAGTAAGTTTATATTAATACCTTAATATTAATGTTTATATTTAAGTTTAAAATTTATGGTATATTAATTTTATGTTATATCACATGTTATATTACTTTGACTTGTCCATGTAGGAGCATCCATACTTGAACAGGCCATGGTACAAATTACATCCATGCGGAATCGGTGAGTGGATGAAGCTGCTTTTCGAAGGTGATGTTTCTCTGGCTAGAAATGGAGCGGCAATTAAGGTATATATATCTAATTTCATGGCTTTCATCCGCCGGGCAAGAATACTCCATGCCCTAGGGAAATTAATCTCATTTGACAAACCAGATCTGAGTTTAAGAATGGAGAAACAGATTTTGTCCTTCCTTCATCTTCTTGTTCTTCATCGTGTTTTTCTTTTCCCTTTTTTTAATAAAAAAAGCGCTGATATGACAAAATCATCATCGGCGTGCACAAATTCATCTACAAAATTGCCTCTATGTAGCAGTATTGTTAAGAAAAACTTCATCTCTCCTTTTCTATTCTCTAGAGGTACCTCACCTTGAAGTGAGGATATTCTGCTTTACTTTATTATTACATTGTTATAGCCTGTTAATTAAGGCTTGAAAATAGGTTACTTCTAGTTTTGCTAGCGGTGCAAATATAGCTTGGAGGTTGCCTAGAGCAACAGATTGGGCTTCATCTGCACTAATTTCAAAAGAAATGAAAAAAATCCAAAAAAGAATCTAACCAAATGAGGAGGTTCGGCAAAGGGGGAGGAACTTTGGCTCCACACCCCTCTCAAAGATGGTTGGTTGTTGGATCTAATGTGTGGATCAATTGGGCCTGGTAACCTTTGTCACTCTTGATTCTCGCAGTCACTCCTTTTTTTTATTGGAAAATGCTAAATATACACAGGAAAAACTTACAAAAAATTTATTTCTTCACATGTCAAATATTGATATGTTGAAAATCATTAAATTTAAATTTTAAAATTTGAATTTCAAAATAAAAATAATAAAATAAGTCTTGTAAGTAAAAGTGTAAATAAAACTATAAGTATATGTAGCATTACTCTTTTTGATTATGTCTTTCTTTCTTAAGGGCTTGCAGTTCATTACACCAAAGGCTTTCAATGACCTATTGAGGTTATCGAGAGAGCACCAAATGTTGCCGATGATGAAGGTTACCAACTTCCAGTGGATGTGATCATGTGAAAAAGAGGGTTGGTGAAGGGAGACAGTGACTGATAAATGGAGCAATTTGATTAATTAACACAACTCCATTTGAATTTAATTTGTGTCTATTTTCCTCTATGTTTGATCATTCAATGCAATCAGATAAGTGGAGAAGATGTAAATCTATATGTTATGGTAACCAAGTGGGCAAACTTAGGTGACATAGTAGCACTACCCTTATTGTTAAGAAAATGATACTATGCCCCCTGAGTTTTCTTTCTCAATTTGACTGCTTATCTATTTTATTTTATTTTTTAATATTTTTTCTTAATAGTTAAGGAAATTACTATTAATGTATTAGTGGTCTTTTTAATTTTTTAAAAAATGTTTAAAAATTTTTTGAAATAACAAGCAAAAAAATAATAATAAAAATGCAATTTGCACTAGGGGCACACAAAGTGGGCAAACTTGGGTGGCATAGTAGCACTACCCATTTTCTTAGGAAAATGATACTATGCCCCCTCAATTTGACCGCTCATGTGTATTTTATTTGATTTTTTAATATATTTTTTTCTATTTAATGGTTAAGGAGGTGATTATTAATGTATTGGTTTTTTTTAAAATTTTTAAAAATGTTTAAACATATTTAAAAAATGTTTGAAAAAAAATAAAAAGATAAAAGTGCAATTTGCACTTGGAGCACACGTCTAAGTGGGAAAACTTAGGTGGCATAGTAACACTACCCATAACATGGACTCTCTTAAAGATGTGTGGTTGTGAGTAGGGCTGCACACCGAACCACCTGGTTCAAATTTTGGTTCGACCCGACCTGACCCGTATAGAAACCAAAAGCACAATTGATTCGATCTGATCCGTGAATTTAGGTCGGGTCGAACCCGTTATGAACCCGTTCGCTTTCTCCTCGTTTGTTCTACCATGTACATTGGAGGGCAAAAAGACTTTCTGCATCGTAGCTTTAGCGAGAGAAAGAAGAAGATGGGTTTGTATCTTAGCAAGAGGAAGAAGAAGATGGGTTTGTATCTTAATCAATCTCAAAAATGGCTAATAATGCAATAATATATTCTTGAGAAAAAAAAAAGAACAGAGAAGAGATCAGCGACGACGAGAAAGAGGGAGGACTGAGTAATAAGAACAAATTAATCAAGAGAAGATCTAAAATGAAACCTTTTTCAAAATAAATAAGACGCTTCAAGAAACAATATGGGAGAAAACCAGATTTAGGTTAAGAACTAAGCAGAATATGAAAACCAGTACTCGAAATGCTTCAAATGATTAACTTATGCAATATAAACATAAATCTTAAAATTTAGACTTGTGTTATCCGTGATAATTTTTCTTCTAATTCGTTCCATAAAGTTTCTGTGAAAGCTCTCAAACAATTTAAGCTCAACTCAACAATATCCAAATGCTCATATCCGCAGAAATAGAATAAAAAATAAAACCCTTAAGAAGATCAAAATCACCCCACTCTTGAGTTGCAGAGTAAATTGAGCAGGAGAAATTAGTGCTCACTCAAATTACAGCGAAGTTTGAGCATTACTAGCTCGAATTACAGAGAAGTTTGAACTGAACCCACCTGGGATTTTGACGATGATACGATGGTTGGCATCTATGTATCATTGGGTTAAGTGAGAGAAAAATAGGCGTGGAGCTTCCTCCTCTTAGTGGTGGTTGCTGAGCTCGCCACCGCCATGGCCAGAAATGGTCGGTTTGACCCGCTGAATATGATTTTAGGCGGGTGAGGCCATGTCAAGCCTAACGGGTTGATTGGGCCAGGCCCTATTATGCACAGGCCTATTTGTGAGTGATTACAAAGCTGCATGCATGCCAAATTGATCATCATCACTTTAATATAATTGTGAAGTATTTGAATACTTCCGGCAGTTTGGTAATACAACTGTTTTTAAGTATTCTCAGATATTTCCTTTCAAACATCTCTCAAACATAAAACACATTTTAATGGTTTAAATCTTCAACTTTCTCATCTAATAATTACCTAATTATTACAACTCTTTCAAACTCCCAAATAAAATACAAAAAATAATTCTACTTTTTCGAATCTAAAAACAAAATTTATATTAAAAAATAATTTTTAAATAATTTTTTTAACTTTATAAAATCTTATATCAATATTTTCTCTCGTATTTTCTAAAACCTAATAAAGCATTTTAACTCAAATAATTTTGTTACAGTTCATAGATATATAGAGATATTCTAAATATCCTAACGGACCCTGGTAAGTAAAGCAATAAAGTTCATGATCATCTATCAAATGATCATTAACTGATCCGATGTTCAGTGAACTGCTTGAACGAAATCGGAATGATTCAAAGTCTTCAATTAAAGAAAGGAAAATGCTAGGTTGCCTTCTCCTAAGTGACCGCTTTGTGACCACTGACGAAGCATAAGCAATAAGGACGAAGAGCTAGGGCTTCCTTTGACTTGAATTCCAATACCACCAAAAACGATGGGCTATGTTTGAGGCATCCAAAGACTTACAAGGAATAAAATGTGACATTTTAGAGAACCGGTCCACAACGACAAATACAGAGTTTGCACCCCATTGAGTATATATGGGCAGTCCTAGCTCAAAATCCATGCTCATCAAATCCTCCCAAATATTTTCTGACACTAATAATGGGGTATACAACCCTGTATTTTGTGCTTGTCCCTACATCACTTTGGACCAGAGCAGCAGCACTAATTAATTAGATATTAAAAAGCACCATTTTTTGTCGACACTATCGTGCGTGGGCACTGACGCATGCTGGGTTTTGCTAATTGGATTGGGCTGACAACGACTCAAAAAACATATGCATGATCCCACTTTCCTCGGCAACATTTCGCAGGTGATTACTTGACTCGTTTCTGTTTGTTTCTCAGTTTTTTGGTCATCAAATTCGATCTTCTTCTTCTTCTTTTTTTCCTCAGCTTTGAGTCAAAGAAGTACAGCGCTGATCTTTACAAGTATGTTTTGCTGTTTGTCAATATCATAAGATCAGTTCAAGTTGAAAGGAGTGGATTATTGCCGAGTTCTTGCAGCTTGTATTAAGAGAGGTTCCGATCTTCATTATGTACATGAACTGGTCTGTATGTTTCATGCATGAGATAAGGAATACAAATTATTAATTATTACAGGTCTTATATGCAGTGAGATAGATTTCTTTCTGAGCAATACCCATTGATTTCTGGTATGCAAATTATGTTAACTGAATGAGATAAGGACCTTAGAGATCAACTGGTACATGCTTGAAAATCGTCATGAATATTGCAAACGTAAGTAAAGTTTAATAGAATTATTAATCTGCTCGTAACAAATTATGGTTTGTTCTTGAATTCCTTGAAGAATTTATAGCTCTCCCACTTTTGGCATGATCTTGAGCATTCTTACTCGCATAAGGAAATAGGGATAGGGATGAAGTAGGAGAAAGATAGAAACATCAAATGGGATAGGTATCTTGTCAGAACCTGATGGTCTCAAGTGGTAGAGACTAAAATATATCAAGTGGCTCCTATAATATTATATTGCTACTAGTATAATTATATCAGGGATCATTTCACGAGAAATAAGTATCGTATGACCCACTCAATGTATTAATTATCTATCTTTCACTTGAAAATTTTAAATTCCGACAAGAACTTGAGGTTCTTAAATTTGAATGAGAACTTGAGATAATTTTCTCATATGAGTAAAATTTAAATGAGTTTCCTTTTTCCTACTTTTTAGCGGGTTTCTTTTTTTTTTTTATTTGAAAGATACTTTTTAGCAGGTTGAAGCACGATGATAGGACCAATCATGGTCACTAACGTCAAACAAATAGCATTGGTTGGTGCTGCCTTGTGCCAGAAAACCTCCATGTCATATCCAGGATTCAGACATCAATTCAAGTGAAAGAGGATTAATCTGCGATCCCTTGTCGGCCCACATAAATTTGTACAAGGTTCATCCTCAGTCTGCTCGAAAAAAATAGCCATATTTCATAGAAATAGCCATATTCAGACACACTCACAACTACAACGTACAAGTTCATCCATTGTAGTTGTAAGTGTGTAAATATCATATTATTATTTTAAAAAAAGTTAATACATATAAAATACACATGAAAAGAAAATTAATTTTTTAATAATAAATTTTACTTTTTATCAAAACGACTATAAGACATTTATACATGACTTTATGTAGCATTACTCTTTCCTTAAACTATCATGCCTCAAGATGCCCCCTCTTCTTTCTTAGGGGAATTTGAACTGTTTAACATATGCTGTTGAGCTAGTTTCAAGATCAGGTCCTTTTTGTCAGTTACCTTCTTCTATAATTTCATTTTTTTGGGGTCCTTGCATGCCGGGCTTTTTTTATTTATGGCCTATAATCTCTGCCAATCAAGGTGCTTCCTCTTTTCTTCTTTTTTTCTTGTCAAAGTGCTTTCTTGAAAAATAAAAGTTAGGCATTGTTGGTAGCTAGCTAGTGACTGTGCCATAACAATGTAGATATTGGTATACTTTGTTGCTCCAAGTTTGGAAATTCATAATTTGCTTTATCAAAGCATAGTCATCTTTTTAAAAGTTGGTGCTCGATGTTGAAAGAAAATTTGGTTTGTTTATTGAAAATCTCTTGTATTGATCTTGATTGCAGATATTCTTGATGCCCTCTATTGGGTTTCTTTGTGTGGAATCTGGTTTTGTTTGTGTGTGGTCCGCTTTGATACTTCAATCTGACAAAGATTTGTTGTAATTTTTTAATAAATTTTCAATGAAGCTTGAGCCATGGAATGGAGGCTTGGGCCGATAGGCTCAAACCAAAGCAATCATGGACAAGCCTCATGGGGATTTGAGAACGAATCCCCTTAAAAGAATTTGACCCCTTTTTTGCTCTTAATCCAACTAGGCCGCTAATAAGGATTTACAACATATTGTATTAAAACCTTGTACGACCATTACATTGTATCTTTGATTTTTATTTAAATAAAATTCTTTGCAGCTCTGTGGACATAAGCATGTTGCTGAAACACGTAAACCTTGTATCCAATGACGAAGCAAGGATTATAAGTTTTGATGGGTTAGGTACTTTTAGGTCTAAAATAAATAGTTGAATTGAGAATTTTTAAGAATGCCTTTAACAAATTGAAAAAAAAAAAAAAAACAAGTAAAATATAAGAAAGAAAAAAATAAATAAATTCCAAACTTGCATTCTTATGTGAATACTGATAATTTTACATCTAATCTTTTGGTATGTTGCAATTAAGAGAAGAGGTTGAACTATGTAAACGATCTATAGAGGAATTATAAAAATATGTAACATATGTAAACTCTAAACTAAGTTTTATACTTTGCTGAATGATGTATAGTAGTAATGTCATATATATAAAAGTTTTTAAGTAGTGCAATTGCATACTATATAGCTAGATATCGTGTGATCGTTTGTTTTTTCAATATGTTTAATCCAAATAATTACAAACTTTAAAAGAGAAGTACCCTAATGTGAATATTATATTCTAATTTAATTTCTTGGAATAAAATAGGAAAATAAAATATAGTTACCATAAAACTATATAGGTCTTACACGCCCTAGAACTATATCTAGCATTACTCTTTATATAGTTTAAACTATTTTTTTTTAACTTTAAATATGTCCTATTATTCTCTTTTTTTAACCTCATTATTTTTAATAACTTCTCAACTCTTTATTTATTTTTGTGTCTTAACTCAAATTTGTGATATTTTTTAATTTATATGTTGACGTCAATATCTCTTTTTTTTTTTAATGTTTTCAACTTATATTCATTTTACAAGTCTTCAATTCTTCCACACACACACTTATATATATATATATATATATATATATATATATATATATATATATATATATATNATATTTATATATATAAACACACTCACAAATAAATATATGATACGCACTTACATATACATGTATTTTTTTTAATTACCAGTTTTTATAAATACATACATATATATATGTAAAACTAATCCCAAAATGGTATATTGGAATGTACCGGTATTGGAATGTACCGGTATTGAAATATTATGTTCTAGTACTTAAATTAGAATGATCACTAGATTTTAAAATATTGGGTAGTACTACTCATTCCTTACATGTAGGGGTGACAATTCGTGTTCGTGTCATGTCAAGTTATGGACATTCAACTATATGGGTCAATCTGAACATGACTTATTTAAATAACGGGTCGTATCGTGTTATCCATTTGACCTATTTAATAATTACTTAGAAATGATTCAACACGACTCGGCTCACTTCAACCTATTTCTTGTAAATCGTTGAATTGACAAACATAACCTATTTGACCTGATTAACATAATTTCACATAATAAGACTACCTACTAATAAAACTATTAATATTTTTCAAGTTATAACCTATAATGAAACCAATATTACAAATCCAACAAAAAAAAAATATGGAGTCCCGCCATGAACATAGAGAAATCCCACAAATGAATTATCCCACAACATGTTGTTGTGCCACATCAGTTAATTTTTTTAAATCTCATTTGGGCGAAAGCTATCCCATTCATTTCCCTCCCACTTCAATCCTCCCTAATCCAGCCCATCTTTTGAGCTTCGTCATTCTTTTCCTAACATTTTTCCAGTTCCTTTGAGATTCTTTGGCCCTTTTTTGTGCCCAAGAAGTGTTTTTTTTTTTTTCTAGTTTTCCCCTTCGCCAATTCCTTTCCACTTAGTATTTGTTGTCTTTGTTATTTTTGATATTTCCAGTCATTGCCAGTGTCATCCCTAACTTCGTCACTCTCCACCATAACCCTCAAATCTCAATCCCATTTTGCTATTATCACAACCTGGAAAAAAAAGAAAAAAGTAAAAAGGAGAGGAAATAATAGCTAATCGATAGTGACCCATCAAGCCAAAGATCACAAAGAAGTAGCTCCTCAACCCCAAGATGGAAGCCAAAATCAACGAAACAAACCTATGGATGACCCTTCAGAGAAGCTCCAGAGCCTTAAGTTCCTCAACTCTCTCATTCTCAAATAAACCTTTAAGGGCATACAATAGGTCAAGCTGTCGAGTCCTTGGAACATGTCAATGAGTCTATTATTGTATATGTGTTATGTGAGTCCTATATTGGTTTAGTAATGCTCATGAGTCTTTGACCTCATATATATATACTAGTAGTAGTAAAACGTCCAAGGGACGTTCGCCCAATGGAGGCAAAATATATATGGTAATTATATATACACACACACACACACACACACACATATATATATATATATATGAACTTATGTAGATTGAAATCTATAAATATATTATATATATACTATACACACATATATATATATTATATACAGAAAACCTCCAAGGGATGTTTTCTTGCAAATCTATAAATCATATAGTCAAAAAAAGTTATAATCTACTAAGGAGAAAAATTGAAATGTCAAGGAAATAAGATTAGTAAATTTGAAAGAGGAAAAACAAAAATTATATGCAAGAACTATAGTAATATATATGCTAACAAAGTCTGATATAAGTTTACAAAATGTAGTTTGATTCATGTTTTAAAAAGAAACTGAAGTTAAAAAGATCATACCATATTGATGACTAATCAACATTTTCCTCTATTTTTGCAGGATCAATTGATAAGATATTAAATTTCTTATGGCATTGTTGGTTCATCTGGTCTATATCTACGCCAAGCTCAATTATCCATTCTTTTTGTGAAATTTCTTTGGCCATGCTTTTCAAGAATGGTAAAATAAAAAATGTATTATAATAATTTATGCTTTGATTTATAATTTTGTTATTTGAATTGAAAATGTTAAAAAAATATAATATTATATTACATTGTCAGTATGATTCATAAAATGAATTGCTGAATAACCCAATATTTTTTCTACAATTTCACTAAATGCTACTGCAACAAGCTATCCTGTATCATCATCAACCTCAACATATGCTTGACATCTATCATCAATAAAAATATAGTTATTTGTTAAAATCCATAGAAAAGATATGTTAAATTTTTTAATTAAGTTATGTAAACTGAAGGTTTAGAAAAAAGTTACATACCTTAGTTGTGCAATACCAATATGTTTACAATGATAACATGAAAATTTTTCAGTGTATTCATATCATGTTCCTTTATTACATCCAATGCAACACATATAAAAGAAGATTTGTTGGAGGTCAAGCAGATTTATCTTGACTTTCACCCAAAATTTAGGCTTCTACATAATATTTATAATTTGCATTAGAATAATTGTAATGCAAAATTTAATAATTAGAAAAGTATTGTTAAGAATATAATTTTACTGTTGCAGGTTGTGAAGCCTTGAATAGTTCTGTAACATTAGAAAGCTTGGTTAATGAGCGGACAATATGAGTAGAGGTAGATGTGTGTGTTGGATCCAAGTATCTTGTAATCACATCTTCAAGCAAAAAAGCATTAATTGTTGCCCTGGGAAAAAGTTAAATAAAATAAAAATTAAAGAAGGTTTTTGAAAATGTGACAGTTATATTTTGAAGAAAACAAATTAATAAAAATTTATTTTAAAATTAAGGAAAAATAAGGAAAACATGTATTACCATTCTTGCAATGATGCTACACCAGGAATCATAGGATTCATTATAAACACACTTGTTGGTTGGGATGACGAAGAAAGTTCTAAATTAAAAGGATGTGTTAGATTTGGTATGAGCATATTATACAAAAATAAAAATATAAAATTCTTTTTTTTTAATAATACTATTGTAAGAATTGACTTTTAATCGTCTAGCAAGAATGATTGGTTTAGTTTCGATAACTTTTGAAATTTGTTGACATTCACCATTAACAAATCGACCCCACATAGTCAAACATATAGGGTTTAAGCTGCAAAATTAAAATAAAAGTGAACAATAATTTGACATCAATAAATGGAATTAGAAATAAATTATTATTAAAAATAAAATAGAATAAATATATAATTTAAAAAAGAAGTTTACTTTTGATCAATTAGATATATTTCTTGCAAGACTTTGGAACCATTTGCTGTCTTCACCTCTCGAGTTGGCTTAATATATAATACGATTGCCAAAAAATCTAATAAATCATATTTATAGTTTTTAGCTTGTTAATAAATATAATTATGAAAGTACTTAAAAAATTTTAATAAATATTTACCTATCTCTGCAGTTGAATCTTTATAATAACGAAGTTCCCTGAATGGAATGATATCATAATCTGGTGGTTGTAATGCCTCTTCATCATATGCAATTTCTTTAATTATTAGCTTTGAATTTAAGATCCACTAATATTCATGAGTTTCAGTTCTATATCTAGGATCTAACAGCTTCACGTAAACATTACTGATATAATATGATCGGTATATATGCAAAGAATCATCACGTAAATCAATATCTTTGCCAAACATGGTTGCTTGTACTCGATTTCCCTGGAAAATATTAAAATAAAATATTTTCAATAGAAACTAAGTTATGGTTATTATTGTTAAAACAATATTTTATATTAAAAAAATTAAACGTTATAGTTTTTTGTAAATTTACCGAATATCAAGTATTATACCTCAGCATCAATCAAAATTAAATGTTGATAATTTAACGGCAAATGCTATGCTGTCCATTTTAGAGATTTTTCTACTACAAACATTTTAATTCTCCAACTTTTTGTACTTGGTGTAATATTCTTGATCGATGTATAAAAATTTCGCATCTTGGACACTACATATGAAAAAAAGAAAAATATATATATATATTAATATTTAAACTTAAAGGTTTCTAAAATAATGACAATAGGAATGTAGATTATTGAATAAACTTACTTGTATAATGTTAAGATGGAAATGCCAAGTTTAATAATTCTTTGTATACAATATATTTTGTGTAATTTTGTTGAGATCTTTTAGCCGATGTTGGCCTTATTAAAATTTTTACTGAAGCGGCTGTCTTAACTCTTGATAATGCAACATATAATTGCCCATAAGAAAATATAGGTTGCGTCAAATATATCCTTACGACATCCAATGTTTGGCCTTGTGCTTTGTTGATTGTCATTGCAAAGATTAATCAAATAGGAAATTGAGTTCTTTTGAGTGGGAAACCATTATTTTAATCAACATTTGGCAAGAATTATTTGGTATAAAAACTCTTTTACCACTATGATGACCAACTGCAATTTCTGCATCAATGGCGTTACGTTCAAAATTGCGACATATTAGATGAGTTCCATTGCATAAGTGCCTTCTGAATGATTAATTTTTCATAGCAACATAATTGGACAATTTCTTTTAAGCAGCAATTCATGAGGTCGAACCCCATTCGGTGTCAAAGTATTTAAAAAGTCCTCCATAATGCCTTATTCAAACGTATCAATTGTTTCATCAAAGCTATAATATTGCCTTAGTTCACTTGGAAACATCTGTATAAATGTAGCATTTATTTCATCAACAGAATTATTTTTGAAGTCAGTATAGCTCGATTAAACATTTTTTATGCAAAAAAATAGCATCATTTTCATAATGGATAAGCATATCGTCATGAATTCTCATCTCTTCTTTAATTGCGATCGGTGATGTTCCTTTGCCTAATTGAAGTAAATAATTGAAAGAATTTATATTTAATCTTGCTCTCATGTTTTGAGTCAAGGAAATCTTAGTTAGAGAAAGCTATAAATAAGAAGAGAGTAAACTTGAATCAATTTGTTCTTGTCTAGTACATTTACGGACAACAGGTTATATTTCTTAAAAATCTCCACCGAAAACACAACCTTACCACCAAATAATGATTCTGAATCATTGATATCCTGAAGTATTATATCCAATGCTTCTATAGATTGCTTGTTGGACATAAGGGCTTCATCCCATATGATTAATTTTGCAACACGTAATAATCTCACAAGTCCACTTTGTTTGCTAACAGTGCAAGTATTATTTTTGTTGAAACTTAGTGAAATCTTAAATCGTGAATGCGTTGTTCAACCTCCAAGTAAAATAGACATAGCAACACTAGATGATACAGTTGCAAGTGCTATTAGTTGTTTTGACTTTATTGTAGCAAGGAGTGCTTTGTATATAAATGTTTTTCTTGTTCTACCTGGACCATCAATAAAGAATGAACTTGCTTGATTTGAAAAAACCTTTTGCAGAATTAAATCATAGGCATTTTGCTATTCGTCATTGAGAATTGTTGATGTTAGAAGGTCTTCTAAAATTATGATTGCCAATTCATCATTAATCTCTTTAGATTGAAATTGGTCTTCATCAAAAGAAATATCATTATCTAAAAGATGAAACATGTTAATATCTTTATCCATTAACTCAAGTGTGGAGGAAATATGCCGTAAAATTTCTTTTCTGACATTTATAGTCATTTTTAACTCTTTTAAAGTCAGTAGACATACTTCTTCAAACTGCTCCCATAGTTTATTTTGGATTTGTAGGATTATAATAAACCAAGTTTGTCGCAAACAGCCGTCTCAAATTGTATGGCATTTGGTATAGTGATGCTTCATGTAAACAATCTTTCAAAGATGTATCTAACTCTAATAAGCCATGCATTACAGCTGCTTTTTGAAATGTTGGATTAACGACACCAACAATCTTCAAAAGCTTTCATTGGCACGATTTGTTGAAAAAAACTCTGTTAGCATTGATTTTGCATAAAAATCAGAGCTAACAATATTGTTTAAGTTTTGATTTGCAGGAAAAGCCACTAGATATTGATCTTCAAGATGGAAGTGCAAGCTATATACTGTAGGATATATCTCATTTACTATAAAGCCAAAAATTCACCACTGACTTCAGGTGAAGTAATCTATCTGCCTGATTGAAATAATTGAATTTCATTAAGAGGTTGATTGCTTTCTTCAAAAATTACATTAAAAGCAACATGGTCATGACTTTTGTAGATATATTTGTAAAGATAATTGACTGCTTTAATTGTAAAGCAAATCTCAACATTGTGAAAATCAAATGTTGCAACCAAATATGGATTATATGGAACAACCCAACGGTATCAAAATGTTGTCCTCTGACCATGGCAGTGATTCCATTATCACAACGCCTATATTGTGGAAAACAACCATTTCCAATAGTTGTATTAGGCATAAAATTTCTAGAATAATGATTTTTGCAACTGCCATTTCTTTTTATACAAACATTGATTGGATTTAATATTCCATAAAGATCATGCATCATATGTCTGACAACAGTTTCATAGAGATGCGGATTTTTATTTTTATCAGGTATTTCTGTAGATACGATTTCATCTAAAGATTCTAGAGTATAAATCTTCCAATCTATTTATAATATAATCAAGAAATGAGCATGTGGAAGTCCTCTTTTTTGTGTTCAATAACATAAACATATGCTATAACTTTGCCAAAGATTTGTTGCTTGAATATTTGGTATTTAAGTTCTTCTAATTTTGCTCAGAAGATTTTAACAATCAAATCAGGACGATTCTGTGGCTCTAATTGTGGGCCTAATTCATCTAAAATTTCTTTCCAACTTGGATTGTATGTAATTGTTAAAAAAATATCTGGTTTTCCATAATGTTAGACTAAAATCATTGCTTCCATATATCTTTTTCGCATGTCTCTTGGTATTCCAATAAAAAAAAAGGTAATATAATGCATTTGCAAATTTTAGAACTATTTATTTCTCTAAGTGAAAAACTATCAACAATTCCCTAATATATTTCATATCGAATTTGTTGTTGTTTAGAATGAAAATAGTCAACCTTAATGTTTCAATCTTGACATACATATCAACAACAAATTGTTGCAACAAACTGCCAGAGGAAAACAAAATGGATCTGATATCTTCTCTGATCTGTAACTTGTAACAATAATATTCATGGTATAAAACAATTAGCTCTTTCCTTTTTTTTGAAGGACTACAAAAATTAAATTTGAAAAAAAAAAGATAATTCCAAATACAAGAATTGAAATATTAGATTGTTAGAATATAGAAAATATTCTAACCTTGCATTTCTCTTGAAAGCAAATCATCAGCTGATATTGATTGCTGAAGTTCAAGCAATGTTAAAGTTTCATTTGATGAAAATTGTACACCTTTTTTTAGTTCTTTTTATGCCATTATACCAATCCGTATCATTATAAGTAAACAACAATGGATATTGAAATGGATCATAACATCCGAAATAGTATTAAACTATATGACTACCGCCTGAATGATTGTAAACCTTGATATTCCTTTCATTCAATTGTTCAGTGTTGTAATTTTCAATCAAAATTGCTACCACTTGTGATGCTACAGGAGCATTAAAAACACGTTGATCTAAATCAGGATCTGACTTGATAAAGATTTCATGATGTTTCAAGTTGGGTAAATAACCAAGTTTTCGAAAAAAAATCGAATATGGATTAACAAAAAGAATGGTGATAAGTTGAGCGATAATTGATGGATCCAATCTTTCTGAATCAAAAATCTAATTTTGTAATTCATGTTCAGTATCATAGAAATATAACTGTAAAAAAGAAGAATGTCCATCCAAAGCAGTCAAATCATTGATATAATGATAAATCTGTCATTGAGCTCGAAATGTACAAATTTTTATATTTCTTCTGCAAAGATCTCTATCAAATTTAACTCCAAAAGATATAAATGCAAATTTGTTGTTATACGTGCTCACGTAAGTTAAAAATTTGGTTGTTTCAGCTGTGTTTGAACAAAATAAATCATAAAACTGATCAAGAACATTGTTTGTAGCTAAACAAATTGTTCCAGCAACACAACAAAAGCCATTCGTTTCATGATAAAAAATTTTACTCAATAATATTTATAGCATGGGGCTAATGGCAAATAGTTTATCTTATGTGGCACAATTTTTAATATTTGTCTAAACCATGCAATTTCATGAAGCCGTTTACCTAAAGTGAAAAGGAAATGTATACTAAAAAATATAAAAGAATTTTTGAAAATTTATACAAATTCTTAAAATAAATAAATTGTTGTAAAAATAATAAAATGGTAAAAAGAATATGAAAATTAACGATTTAATGTCATAATTTTTTGTTACCTTTGTAAGACCTTGATGTGCTGCTTTCACAATTAGAATAATCTTGAAAACTACATGTAGCCTATTGAACAAAATATTCAATACTTTGAACATAATTTTTCATTTAAAAATAACAACAGAAATAAAGGGTACACAATAAACATGTTCGATTAGAATATGATTATATCCACTTTGAGTTTCTATAGATGTATTTGTTGACCTTGGTGATAAGAAACCTTTACAATTGTATTGATTATCATAATTTGCTGTATTGAGTGTAGATGCATTCATTTCTTGATCAGTCAAAAGGATATTGGTGTCTTGAGAATAACCAAAATGTTCTAAAAAAGAGATCTCAATTGCATCAATATCATCATCAGAGACACGTAGCTTTTTTTGCTACAGAAGATCATGGTGTTCATCAATATTGACAATTGAAGTATAATCATTGAATATATTTGTGTCAGAAATGAAAGATTGTCCAAGTTAATTGACAGCCTTGTTGATGCTTTTTGTTGATGATACTTATCTCTTTTTTTTTTCAACGTAATTCTTCTTTTTGTTCTTCTAGTAAGAGACTATATGAAACTTTTTTCCTTGATTGATTTCCACGACCTTGTAAATTTTTTGAAATACGTTATTAGTTAAAAATACTTGTTAAGGCCATCTTACCACTATTCATTTTGTTTGCAAAGAAAGGATGTAAGCTAATGATTGAACCAAGTTGAGAAAACCAAATCTAAATAAAGGAATTATCAATACATTGAATTTGAAATTGATATATAAAAGGATATATAGTTTCGATTGATAAGTAATAGGCAAGTATTTATACTGAAAAGAAAAATTGAAATATAATATATATATATATATATAAAAGATAGTTGTAGCAAAGATCTATAAAAAGAAAAACAAAATTATAAAACAAAACAATACGACAAATAGATATAAAATCAAAGAATTAAATAAATAAATGTTAAATACTAACAACAACTAAAGAATAAGAATTACAAAGGAGAATAATAACTAATACTAATGTAGAGAGTAATCAACTTTACAAAAGTTAGAATTAAAATAAAAACACAAAGAATTGTTGGTAGGTAGTTAAAGTAACCTTAGGAATAGCTCGATAAACACAATTATGAAATATCACACATACATATAAAAAAGAAGTACAGAATAAAATAATGAAAAGATAGACAATAAATATTTATATCTATATTTAATAGAAATTTGTGAATTTCAATAAAATAAAATAAATAAATAATCATAATATCAAAATAATATAAATACTATATAATGAAATTATTAATTAATAGACAATAAAAATAAATTATAAAGCTAATATCTACATATATATAATTAATATATATATAATTAAAGTGTAATGCATACCTCAAAATTGCTAACAGGTCGAAAAGCTGACAAATAAAATCCAAGAAATTAATAATATCGAACTTACCTGACATAAATTAACAATAAATAGTTAATATCCATTTATTTGTTCAAGTTTTGTATAACAAATTACAACAATCAAATTAAGAACATTAGCACCAATATTAACATTCAAGTTAAATAATATGTGAATTTAATTAAAACATATACAAATAAAGTTTCTTGTATTCTTATTATTTTGTTTTGTTTTAACAAAATATTTGCTAAACAATAAATTGTTAGTTATGACAGTAAATGTAATAACAACTACAAAGATTAATTTCCAATAAAAAAATACAACTATATAAATATTTTTTCTTGATTATATGTTGAGTTATTTTTCCCAAAAAAAAAATTACAGTTTGAAATATTGATTATATTCCTTGGGAAAAAATAATATATATTGTCACAAAAATACAATATATATTCAAAATGTATCTTTTATTTCTAAAAGGAATAGGATATATAAATTTTTTTTATATATTTTATTTTCTTTTGAAACAAGAAACTTACTGGATATATTTTGTTTTTTTGTTAGAACATATTTTGTTTATTTGTAGATAATACAATAAATGTTTCAAATACTAATATTTTTAATTTTCTTGTAAAAAAGAATTTATATATAAACTTAAATAAAATTGGATAAAAATTTACTCGCATAAATGCAATTCATGATTTGTTGAGTTTACATTCATATTTGTCAAGAATAATTTCAATGTATAATTCAATAAAAGTTTTAAGAAAAACTTGAATTTCTTTAAATTTGTATTATAACAAATACCAAAAACATTTCCTTCTTATAAAAAAAAAGATAAGTAAAAAATTTTTGAATAACATAACTAACTTTTTTTTAACTTAATTTAAAAAAATACTTCTTAATTTATAAATTTATTTTCATTTTGTTGAGATATTTGCTAAACAATAAATATTTATAATTGAAAATAAATAAAATAATGACAGAGATAAAATTTTTTATCAAAAGTGTGCAACTACATAAATATTTTTTCCTAATTTGCCTAGGGGAAGCAAAAATATATATGTTAATTATATATATATATATATAGTAACTACGACATGCACTGCACATATGCCCAGATGATTAAATAGTTGGGGATCAACATATGCTTTTGGTGGGAACAAGTGGAGCAAATTGACATTAGCCACAAAAATTAAAGAAACTAATCAGAAACAGGCTGATTTAAACAACCAAGATTCAAGTTGTGATCGAAGGATGTGTAAAGAGATTAAAAATGATAGTTGAGATAATATTGTTGATTAGGGTTAGACATATAGCTGGAATCAGTCAAAAGATGAAAAAAAAAGAATCTAATAAAAATGAGAAACCTACTAATTAGTGAAATAAAGCAACAAGAAATTTTTAGAGAAAGAGAAATGATAGTGATGGCAAAGGAGTGTAGTATAAATGATTTAAAACATTAACTTGACTTATGTTTAGAGTTCTTGTGTTTGTATATAATTGGTACTACTTTTTGGAATACATGGGAAAGGTCTAAGCGAACTGTATGGAACCCGATATTATACATAAAATAATTGTATATAGTATTATATTTTGAATCATATTGCTGGTGTAGCAAGTTGTTGGACTATCACATTATGTACAAATCCTAATGTATATGACCATTAAGAAAAAGATTGTGTGAGTTCCTATAGCTAAGATCAGAGTGGGTTTGGAAGTAAAAGACAAAATATTACTTTATTTATCAATCATTTCAAAATTACGGTTACTAATATTGAGGGACATTTCTTCTACTATAGTATATGTTTTTATAATCATACAACACTTGTTCTGGATTGTTAGAAAAAATTTGAATTTTTGAATGTCGTCATATACATTAAGAGTTGTGTATAATGCGATAGGTAAACAATTAGCTACATCAACAATATGGTTCAAATTGTAAAGCCATATACAATTATTTCAAATATAATATCAAACTTCATATAGTTTACTTAGACCTTTTCTGTGTATACCATAAAATAGTATGATTATATATAAGCACAACAACAATGAATTGCATTAAAAAAAATAGTGACAATTTTCATTATATATTGGGTTTGGATTTGTTTCAAATTTTAATTTCAATATATTCGCAAATCCTTTTGTGGAAAACAATTCGGTTAACAAGCCAGATAAAATTAAGGCATACAACTATGCATAAAAAAATTTGCAATCTAAAGGTACACACTTTGTAAGTTAGTAAGGAGTTGACTTTGTTTGCCTTGATAGTAATAGATTTGTTACCAAAACTGGTGGTGGATAAATTTGTAATTTCTAAACATAGTCTGAAACGTAGTACTAACATATTAATTTTTATAATTTTCAATCATCACTGAATTTTAATTTTTGGTTTCAATTTGTTACATTCCATTTGATAACAACATTTTGAAAATATAAATATTATCCATCACTTATTGATATGCTGTTTTTTTTCAAATTCAACACTAATTTTCAATAATCTCATGTTTAGCAAAAACTATGTGAATATAACTTCTTTCCAAAATAAATTTTAAGTTCAATTATTAATACAAAAAAAATTTATAATTTTCAACCACATTGTATTAATTCAAAAAGAAAAGTAAAATTCATTTCAGAGTTGCATTTATATGTTCACACATATTTCATTTTTATTAACATTATTATGTAATATTAATATCGTAATGAACAAAATAGCTATATGCCATAAAATACAAACAGATTTATATATAGGACACTACACTACACTAAAGAAAAATAACTACATTAAAAAAAAAATACAACATTGCATTGTAATCAGAAAATTTACTTCACACAACTTAAACTCTATAGAACTGATCTACAAATATCCTATCTAAAAAAAAAAAAAAAAAAAAAAAAAAACCGCATCTTTTCTAAAAAAATTAATTTCACACAACTTAAGCTCTAAAAAACAAATCTGGAAAACTTGTATCTATAACAAGAAAAATAAACTTTACAGAAAAAAATGAAAATACAACGAACATGTAAATGAAAAAACATAAAGCTAAGAAGTGAAGGGAAAATAAACGGCCAAGAAACTATAAACAACATAGAAAACCAACCTCAAATAAGTTTTATATCAGCGATCCAAAGAAAATATTTGTTTAAATTTCAAACAAAGCATAGACCAATGCTAAACAGGAAAAAAAATCAATCTAATATTTACACACTTGAAGATTTCAAAAGATTAAGATGTTAAATAACATAAAAAAAGTTTCAAATCAATAAACTAAAACAACAAAAGAAAAATATGATTCAAACTTTTGATAACTCTTCAAACTATAAATAAATTGATAATCAAATCTAAAAAGATCAAGCAAAAACAAAATTATAAATGGATTAAAGCTTATAAAAAGACAAGTAGAAATGACAAAATAGAAACATATGTTACAAATCAAGCAGCAGAAAAAATATAATAACATGAAAAATAAAATCAAAGGTAAATTATTTTTTTCATAAGCAAAGTTTAAAAAAAGAAAAAATCTTATTGTTATTAAAAAAATTAAATTACCAATCCATTTGGGGAGAGAAATAGGAAAAAGTAAAAACAAACAGAACATGAAACTGAAAGTCACATACAAAACTAAAAGCATTTGAAAAGTATATAACATCGAAACAAGCTTCAGGAACATTGGAAAATTCCCACAACAATGCACAAAACAAACTTGTGGTCTCAGACATGAAAACTGACAAGACAAATGAAAGATAATGGAGTGAAGTGATTCAGTCTTTTGAAACAACAAAAAAATAGAAGCAACATTAAACACTAAACATGCTCAGGTTAGGAAAATTCTTTGTTCAATTTCTTGGTCTAATTATTCTTAACAAAATAACAAACACACATATTCTTATTCTGAAAAAGAGTTGCTGAATACATAATGGCCAAAACAGGTAACTATTCAAATTGTAACGAATCTCTTCATCATCTTGAAACGGAAAAGCACATTCTTTTTTCAAAAGCTTTCTTTCAAAATAACAAACATGCATTCAAGAAAATAATAAAGAGATACACATGAGGTCAAACAAAGATATATCTTTAATGAATTACCAAGACATACCCATAAATAAAAACTGGAACATGACATAAGAAAAAATAAGCTAATTACATCATTGACCACAAGATGAAAAAGAATAATTAAAAAAAATACAATTCTTAAACCAACATCAGAATTTCTGCTCATTAAAAAAAAAAAAAAAACTAACAGCACAAAAAAAAAAAAAACCTCAATTACATGATTTAAGTTAGAGATCTAAACAAATTACTTTGGTATTTTTATTTTAAAAAAAAATCATAGATAAATGCTAAGCAGCTGTTGCAGAAGATAGAAAAGCTTTTAGATCGATAAACTAAAACAACAAAAGAAAAATATGATTCAAACTTTTGATGACTCTTCAAATTATAAATAAACTGTTAATTATATCTAAAAAGATTAGGAAAAAAGGATTATAAATGCCTTGTAGCATAAAAAAAGATCAAATAGAAGTGACAAAAGAAAAATACACATATCAAGCAACACAAAACTATCATAACATGAAAGATAAAATCAAACACAAATTATTTTTTCATAAGCAAAGTAAAAATAAAAAAATAAAAAGATCTTATTGCTATAAAAAATATTAAATTACCAATCCATTTGGGGGGAGAAATAACAAAAAGCAAAAACAAACAGAGCATGAAACTAAAAGTCACATACAAAATCGAAAATAATTGAAAATTCCTACAACAATGCACAAAAGAAACCTTTGGTCTCAGACATGAAGACTGACAAGACAAACAAAAGATAGAGAAGTAAAGTGATTCAAGGTGCTCAAACAGCAAAAAAACAAAAACAATACTAAACACTAAACATGCTTAGCTTAGAAAAATACTTTGTTCAATTTTTTGGTCTAATTATCCTTGACAAAATAACAAATATACATATTTTTTGTTTTGAAAAGGAGTTGCTGAATACATAATAGCCGAAACAAATAATTACCTCAACTACAACAAATCACTTCACCATCTTAAAACGGAAAAGCATATTGTTTATTCAGAAACTCCTTTTCAAAACAACAAACATGCAGTAAAGAAAACAACAAAGAGATACACATGAAGTCGAACAAAGATATATCTTTCATGAATTACCAACACATACCTGAAAACAAAAAATGCAACAAATACAAGAAACACAGAAACAAACTGCATCATTGACCACATGATGAAATGTAAAAAAATAAAATAAAATCTCAATCCTTAAACCAACATTAAAATTTCTCCTCATCCAAAAAAACCAACAACACAAAAAATAACCCCAATCACATGCTTTAAATCATACATCCAAACAAAATACAACAATGCATTATACCTAGAAAATTAACTTCATACAACAAATACTTTACAAAATAGATATGGAGAAAATATTATCTACACCAATAAAAATCAATCTTATAGTAAAAGAGTAAATATAAAATTGCATATGTAAATCACATGACCAAAAGAAAATTAAACTGAATTGATAAGAAAAAGTGCTGGAAAAAATTTTATCAGTTCAAAAATGTGAAATCCATAGAACTAAAAAAAAAAAGTCAACAGCACATACTAAAAAAAACATCGAATATTACATTAAGAAAAAGATCATATTTTCAAACACATTGTTAATCAATTCCCAAACTATAAATAAATTAATAATCACATATTATGGACAAATTATAAAATATTGATAATAACTACAAATGTGAAAACTTGAGAAGGGCAAACCCCATAGTTAAACTCCAATGTCAATGCCACTGTTATAAACCTCCTACAAAGAACTAAATAAGAAAATAATCTCACACAATGAATAATGCAAAATGAAAAAAAAAAAAAGGTTAATAAATAAATCGTTCAAACAAAACAATAAAAACTTAGAATTGGAAAAAAAAATTATTAAAACTAGATTTACTACAAAAATAAAACCCAAGATATCAATATTAAAAATAAAAAAAAGTAAAGCAGATATTTATACAAAACACAAATATAAAAAAATCTATGCAACTATATACTTATAAACAATGAGAAAGTTCACAAATACCAACTTGAAACTAAAAAGGGTAAAAGTATAAAATCTTGCACCATAAGAAACATAACAAATTTATACATAGCACACTACACTACATTAAAGAAAAACAACTACATTATAAAAAAAATACAGCACTACATTATAACTAAAAAAATAACTTCACACAACTCAAAGTCTATAGAACTGATATGAGAATATTCTATCTATACACACAAAAAAGACTGCATCATTAAAAAAACACCATATTATTTTTAAAAATTTAACTTCATACAACTTAAACTCTAGAAAAGAAATCTGAAAATATTGTATCTATACCAAGAAAAACAAACTTTATAGAAAAAATGTAAATACAACAAACCTGCAAATCAAAAAACAGAAAGCGAAGAAGCCAACATAAAAAATTCTATCTTTCCACACAAAAAAAATAGCAAAAAGCTACTTTGTCAAAAAGCTATTTTTCGTAGGAAAACATACCAAAAATTGAAAGTTTCCAGACCCACAAAATACAAATAAATATTTAACTAAATGAGAAAAAGTGACTCTCATAAATGTAGAGATCACAGATAATAACATAACCAACTCTCAAAACATCCAAACCAACAGCACACAACGGCATAAAAATTGAGAATACAAACTCACAAAACATACATCATACAAACTCATAAAAAAAGTATATTTTTTCACTCAAAATGCAAAAAATCAAGAACAAACAGACTCAAAACATCCAAAAAACCAACAACACCATGGGAGGAAAACGTTTTTTGACAAAAAAATACAAAAAAATATAAACAACAAAAAATATACAAACCCAGATCATACAAACTCATGGAAAATTTTTTTTTACCAAAAATACAAACTACCCGCAACATAAAAACTCAAAACATAGAAAGGAACAACATATATGAAGATCAAAAGAGAAACTAAACAACATCATGTAAAAAAAATAAGTAAAATGCAAAAAATACACAACATACACACTCAAAACATAGAAACGAACACCACACAAGAATATGAAATCAAATAACATAGAAAGAGAAAAGAGAACTGCACGAGAAAAAGAAAACCCCTCACAAAACATACAAAGAAACACCAAATCAATAACATACAACGACATTAAAATCGAGAACACAAACTCACCAAAAATACATCATACAAACCCATAAAAAATAAATTTTTTTACCCAAAATACAAACAACCCACAACATACAAATTCAAAGCATACAAAGAAACAATATATATCCAAATGCAAAGAGAAAGAACTAATAACACCACGGGAAAAAATATTTTTTTACAAAAAAATACAAAAAAAGTATAAACAACCGACAATATACAAACCCATGAAAAAATATATTTTTTTACCAAAAATACAAATCACCCGCAACATAAAAACTCAAAACATACAAAGAAACAACATATCTAAAGATCCGAAGAGGAAAAGCAAACAACATCACGTAAGGAAAAAGATTTTTAAAGTACAATGCAAAAAACTCATAACATATACACTCAAAACATTAAAACGAACACCACACAAAACTTGAAAACACAAAACAATAGAGAGAGAAAATAGAAAGCCACAGGAGGAAAAAAAAAACCTGAAGAGATACCAAGAGAAAATAAAACATAGAGAGAAGAAAGAACACCAAGAGAAACAACCAAGAGACAAACCAGTTTGCTTCAGACAGACAAGAGGTAGAAAGGATGGAGAGAAGAAGAGAAATGAAAGAGAGAGAAGGCAAAAAGGAAATAAAAAGCCGGAAAGAGAAAAAAAAAAACTAAAGCTGCACCACCTAACACAGTAGGACCTAAAAGACCAAAACATTCCTACTTAAACAAACACAAAAGGAAATGTAAAAGGACATAAAAGACAAAATACAAAAACAGAAGGCGGAAAAGAAATAAAAATCTGGAAAGGGAAAAAAAACTTAAGTTGTACCATTTGACACGGTTGGACCAAAAAGACCAAAATATCCCTACTTAAATGGACAAAAAATAGAAATTTAAAAGGACAGAAAAGACAAAAAAAATGGACAACATAAACGGATTCTTAAAATGGACTATTCATCGCTCATCGACACTTATATATATATACTATAGATATATAGGCCATTTTGCATAGCACAATTGATATATATATATATATAAATATATATAATTGGTCAATACAATTTTAACATGGTATCAGAGCCACTACTCTGATCCTTTAAGTATAAGTAGTTTTCATCATTCTCAACATTTTTCTACTACCTTTGTCCTCTACAGCTAAGCCATTCAAGTGTTGCTCAATGTTGTCAGATAATTACAATCGTTGTGAGGACTACTACAAACTTTTGGAATCATCGTGCTTGGAGCTTTGTTTTGGTCATGAGACATACCATTGGGAAGCTCTTATTGAGATTGACTCAATACTAGCAAAATCAGTTAAATCAGACTTTGCACGTGCCCCCACGCACCAATGAAAGTTGTCATTACACTGGCCATGTGCTTCACACACTTTGCAACTCCACATCCATGCGCCACACTCGTGCTTCACATCGCTGATGCTAGCTGTAGTCTTATTAGCAGCCACATCATCAGTCATCTACTGAGCACTGTTGACCATTGACTTTGACAGTTGATCATTGATGTTGACCATTACATAGACTTTTTCTATCTAGGTGTTTTTGCATATTTTCATGTGCTGATCTCAGTTTTGCAGTCTATTTTTGCATATCTAGTTTCATAATGGCTCAAAATAATGTGATTATTTGTCCTATTCATGTTATATTAGATGGTAGAAGCTATTTGGTGTGGTCTCAGCCTATTCATAGCCTTCTTAAAGGCCGTGAACTTTGGTTATATTGAACAAGTGATTGGACAAAGCTGGTGCAAAAAGGAGATGAATGAGCAGAACAATTTCTACAATGCCTTCTTAAATGGGATAGCCATAATTACCATATCCTTTTTTGGATGCGCAACGCCTTTATTGTGACTATCTCCAATCTACTTGGTAGTTATGATGATGCTTTATCTGCTTACACCATGTTAGCCAGGCGTTATGCTAGTCCTCATGGGTCCAAAGAGTTTTAACTTATGAGTTATATCAACTCAAACAAGAGCTTGACCCATCCATCAATGACTTCTTTGATCATCTTTGTCACATTTGAAATCAGATTGATCACTCTGACCCACTTTGGAAGGATCCCATTTATGCTAACATGTATGCCATTCATCGTGATTAGCATCGTCTCTATCAATTTCTCATTGCCCTAAAGGATGAATTTGAGTCGATCCGTGGTCAATTGCTTATTGCACTTTGACTCCTTCGCTAGATTTTGTTGTCAATGAGCTAATCCATGAGAAAACTCGTATGCAAATATTACAGACTCAAAACAAGCTCGATGTCTTAGCTACTACTCCATCAGTTTCCTTTCTAACCCAACTCAGTAGTCTAGTTCTAGAAAGCATGGTCCAACCTTCGCTCCAATAAGTTGTTTTGTCATTATTATAAATGTCCTGGCCATGTCTTTGAGACTCGTTGCAGTCGTAACAAGAAAGGAACTCCTACTGATGTTGTTACTAGTTGAGACACTCATCAAGTCTTAGAATCCATTAGTGATGCGCCTCAGTCTTTTGGATCCACCGTCACTCTCTCCACAGCCGACTTGGAGAATCTCCTCAATCAGGTCTTGATCCTATCTGGTAATGCATCATTCTCCCCTACTCTTCCTGTTCTACCTGGTAAGTGTCTCTTTTTGCTTATGGATTCTGCCTATCAATATCGTAGGACACCCTCATCTTTATTGTTATCTAAAATGCATTCTGCACATCCACCATTTGCTATATACATTGCCAATAGATCCAATATGATTGCTCCTAGTATAGACTCTATCTCTACATCCAACATTTCCATTTCTAAAGTGTTTCATGTTCTCAAACTCTTTTATAACTTAATTCCTGTGGGGCAATTGGCTCAACTTGACTACGATGTTATTTTTTACTATTCTGGTTATACTGTGCAAGATTCAAAGATGAGACAGACCCTCGAGTGGAGCGTATGTTTTCAATGAGTACTTTGCATCTTCCCTCAGTTCCTCTTAGTCCACCCACTGGTATTTCTACTGTTACATCTATTTCTCCTTCCTTTGCCATCTAGCACTCTCAACTTTGTCATGCATCCTCTTCCCGAATGCAACAGTTAGTTTATGAAGGTCTTTCAGGTTTTGTGTCCCAAGATATCTCTGATTGTATTTCTTGTTAGTTAGGAAATCAACCTGTTTTTCCTTTCCATATTAGTGAGTCATTTTCTACTAGTATTTCTGATTGGATACACTTTGATATTTGGGGGCCTACCCACGTAACTAGTATCGGCGGATCTCGATACTTTATTATATTTATTGATGATTTCACTTATTACAGTTGGCTATCTCATGCACTCTCATTCTGAACTATTGCATATTTATTATAACTTTACAATAATGATTGAAACCCAATTTTTCAAACATATCAAAATTTTTCTAACAATGCACTTGAATACAAACAATATACTTTTCAAAGTATCTTGCAAACATATGGCACTATCCCTCAAACCTCCTGCCCAGGCACCTCTCAGCATAATGGATATGCCGAACGAAATTTTCGTCATATATTTGACATAGTTCGAACTCTTCTCCTATTTGCTAAAGTCCCTGCCCCTTTTTTAGGTGAAGCTATCCTTACTTCAGTTCATACTATTAACCACCTTCCAAGTCCAATCATCTCAAATCTGTCTCCATATGAGCATCTGTTTGGATCTCCCCTAACTATCAACACCTTCATTCATTTGGTTCTTCTTGTTTTTTCCTATTTAGTCTCATGAACATACAAAGTTGGAGCCGTGTTCTCACCTTTGTTGCTTTCTTGGCCAAGGTGAGACTTGGAATGGTTATCGGTGTTATGATCCTATTGCTCATCGCCTCTACATTTTTCGTCATGTTGTGTTCTAGGAACATTACCTGTTTACTGAGATATCTACTTTTAGTTCCTCTATCACTCAATCCTCTACCTTAGTACTTTTTTCGGAAGAGCAACCCAATCATTCTCCGCATGTGTCCATCTTTAATGTTCCATGCATTCCGCCTACTCACTCTTTGGACACTCCTAGCCTAGGATCTCTGTCTTTTGAGCTACCTCCCTTTTTGGCTGCAGTCCCTAAACCTGCCCTACCTATGGATCACACAACCAACCTTTCCCTTCACCTTTCTTCTTGGGAAAGATCTCTTCCTACTCATTTGCATGATTTCCATTATTACACTGCCCTTACGAATTTGCATGAACGTCACTTCTATCATGAGGCATCCACTAATCCTTTATGGCAAGATGCAATGAGTGAGGAACTTGATGTATTATCTAAGAACCATACATGGGATTTGGTTGATTTGCCTTTTGGAAAGTCTATGATTTGTTGTAAGTAGATTTATAAGATCAAGACTTGCTCAGATGGTTCTATTAAGAGGTATAAAACTCGCCTTGTTGCCAAAGCTTTCACAGCCTGCATGAATATGGCATTGACAATGAGGGGACTTTAGTCCTAGTTGCCCGTCTCTCCTCTGTTCACACTCTCTTGACTGTTGCAACCTCTCATCAGTGGAAACTCTTTTAGATAGATGTCAAAAATGCTTTCTTGGAAGATGATTTTTCTAAAGAGATCTATATGCGGCCTCTGCCTAGTCTCTCTTATCCACCAACCAAGATTTGTCGCCTCCACCATGCTCTCTATGGTTTTAAGCAAGCCCCTCGAACATGGTTTGCAAAATTCATCCCTATGATTTCTTGCTAGGGTTACTCCCTTAGTTCCTATGATTTGGCCCTCTTCATTCGTCGTTCGACAAAGGTCTCATTTTTCTACTACTATATGTGGATGACATGATTATTATTGATGATCTTCTTAATGGCATTCAGGAACTTAAGGACTTCCTCAATTAGCAATTTGAGATGAAAGATCTTGGTCACCTCAGTTATTTTCTTGGCTTGGAGTTAACTTCCTTAGCAGATGGATTCTACCTTACCCAAGCCAAGTATGTCTCTAATCTTTTGTCTCATACTGGCCTTACTAACAACTAGGTCTACCAGTCCACAATATAAGAAATGTTTGGACGAGTGACTGTATAGTTTACCTTACAATCACTCGTCCAAACATTTCGTATATTGTGCATCAGGTAACCTAGTTCATGTCTGCCCCTCAAACAGCCCACTATACTATTGTCCTACACATTCTTCAGTATCTTAAAGGCACTCTCTTCCATGGTTTGCATTTCTTTGCTCAGTCTCCACTAGTTCTTCGAGCATACTCTAATATTAACTAGGCAGGTGATCCCACTTATTGTTGTTCCACCAAAGGTTACTACTTCCTTCTAGGTTCCTCACTAATCTCTTGGTGTAGCAAGCAATAGACTGTTGTCTCTGGATCTAGTACTAAGGTCGAGTATCCTACCCTGGCAATGTAAATACCCTGCCCAATATGCTAAAAATAATTTTATAGGGCCTAAATTATATTGGTAGGCCATATAAGAAAGCCTAATTGCAATTTTCGGATAACCATGAGTCCAAAATTATTATGGTAAATTAGAGAATTTTTATTGGACTCAGTGCTTAGGCTAAAGTGTAGTTAATATTTATGGACTAAATGGGCTTATTTTTAATCCATATGAGGCCCAAGAAATTAATTATAAGCCCAAATACAATATCCAACCTAGGGCTGGGCAAACGGGCTGATTTTTTTTTAAGCCCGGTCCGGAACCCGGATAACCGGGTTCTTATCCGGGTTCCGGTACCCGGTTTTTAAAATCTGGGTGTTCCTAGGCCGGGTACCAGATTTAAAACCCGGTACCCGAGTTTTTTTTTAAACCTAAACCCAGGCCAAAACGACGTCGTTTTGGCCCTGGGTTATTACCTCCTGCTTTCTCGATTCCCCCCCCCCCC
>QGSO01000510.1:41920-172607 GCA_011037825.1 Carya cathayensis | reverse complement strand
CTCTCTCTCTCTCTCTCTCTCTCTCTCTCTCTCTCTCTCTCTCTCTCTCTCTCTCTCTCTCTCTCACAACGAATCTGATTACCCCATAAACCCTAGCCTCATCTCGTCATCGCCGTCATCTGGTCATCCTCAGAAACACTACAAATCAGGTTAGTTTTTTATTAACTCTTCTTCCATTTCCGTTCTTTAGTTTATTGTGTGGTTTTTTTAGTGGGTGTGATTTGTTTGGGTGTGATTTGTTTGGGTTTGATTTGTTTTTGGGTGTGATTTAATTTTGGGTCTGATTTGTTTTTGGGTGTGATTTGTTAGACAGAGACTTCATCGATATTAAAGAGTATATGATGTTTGCTAACATACATGTTTTTCATCGATATAAATGCATGTAGTTGTAACCATCGGCAAATGCATTAAACTAACTAGTATATTCATTGGTCTTTGTTTTCATAGCTGGGTTTTTTAGGTACGCATAATATGCCAAGTGACAAATTTCAGGTTTTTTTTGGTAACTTCGGTTTTGCAGGAATCTTGACTTTAACGGGCGTTGAAGTCTGTTTCTGATAAAGGACAAAGAGAATTTTGGTTCGGTTTGCTATCTCTAAACAGGTATAAATCTTGGCAGAAACATTATACATTTTTTAGCTATCCCCGATATTTGGTTACAATAAACAGCTAAAAAAGTATACCGCAGGAGTTTATGGAAAATTGGATTCTCTCTCCATGATGATTGTTCGTGATTGTTTAGTATTGACTTTGTATTGTTTGAGCCAACAGAAAAAGTATTATTTTGTATCTTCTTCTTTTACAATATTTCAACCCATAGCATAGGACTCATGATCCAAGCAAGACGTTCTCAATTGTGGCGGCGGGCGAAAAGTACAGGTCGCTCCCCTCAATAACCCGGATTATACCACCACGAACTTTGAATTCAGGGGTGGTGTTAACTCATAAAAGCACTACTTCTATCTCGTCTAAATTTATCGGCTAGATTCTTCAATTCAATGTTAACTTAATATGATAATAGTTTTAAATTAAGATTCGATTAGTGTTGATCTAAAGAATACCCGAAAGGATCTTAACTTGCTAGGTGATTTTATAAAGTTTTACTGTTGCTTTCATTCTTCTTGGGAAATGACTAAAATCATTTCAAGGAAAACATACCAGCTTATTTCTACATTGTTACATATCTCAAGACTGCTGCTAGGTTTAGAACACCTTATATCCTGCTACACTTTCTTATGAATCATTCTTTTGATAGTCTAATATTTTGATGACTGACCAGTTTTTAACTTTTCTAGTTGATCCATAAGTTTCTGATTTAAGCCATCAACTATGTTCTGCAGCTACAATATAAGTTTGATGTATTTCTGAACCAGTAGCTGAGCTTCTGAAGACTATATTGATATCTTTGACAAGGTAAAAAGATGGCTGAGGGTGGCTTGGAAGGCGAAACAGATATAAATGAGGCCACTACTTCAACGGGCAAGGCAGTCGCAGAGAAAAATCTAAGCATCAATGGTGGCCAACAAGATTCTCCAAATAACATAAAAGATGAGGGAACCAAGACAGTTCCATTTCTCAAGCTTTTCTCATTTGCAGATTCCACTGATACTTCATTGATGATTGTTGGCACAATTGGATCCATCGCAAGTGGGTTAGGCATGCCCATTATGACAATACTGTTTGGGCAAATAATCAATAGTTTTGGCAGTAACCAAAGTAACACCAAAGAAATCGTCTATATTGTTTCCAAGGTAAAAACAATGCATGAGCTTATAAAATAAAGGAAGTGCCCTCCAGTAGTACTCCACTCATGTATTCTTAGTCCAATACCCCTGAGACTGAGTTCAATTGTGAAGGTTGCAATAATTTCTCACGTTTTGTATCTTTTTTAATCCAAACTTATGCAGTAAACAGTATATGCCTCATTATGTTAATTTTTTTTATATATGTAACTTGTTCAGTTGTTCTGTTAGTAATCGGACTGTTGTGATGACATTCTTGTAGGATTTAAACCAAGTGTTAGAGGCCTATTTGGTGCGTCAGTTGTGCTAGGGTCAAAAATCTGTTGGCCTCATGTTGCTTATGCTATGGATGGTGAGCAGAACACCTCAGCTAGTATTATTGGGTTTTATGTTCCTTTTTTCAAGTATCAATACTCTTATCTTGTATCCATAGTTAACTTTCATGCTTTGAATTTCATATTTTCATTAATATAGGTCTTGATATCTTGATGGATGATCACCGCTTGTTGGATACTTCAGATGAGGAAGAAGATCCGCTGGCCTTCTGGACGTTTGCCCGGAAATTCTAATAGTTTTAGATGTCTTTTTTTCTTTTTTTCCCTTTTTTTTTTTTTTCTGAGAATGGGGGTTTAAAATTTACCCCTTTAATCTGTATGCATATACACTACTTGATTTAAGCACAATTTCTTTTTTCTTACAGGTAATGGGAAGTAGGATTTAACTTCCTAATTTTTCATTTTTAAGGCATTCTTACTGCTCCCTTATAACCAGGTTTAAAAAATAAAATAAAAAAATCCGGGTTCAACCCGGAACCTGAAATCCGGGTTTATAAAAACCCGAGTACATCCGGGTTCCGGACCAGGTCTCACCCGGCTTAATCCGGCCTGGGTTTAAGACCCGGATTCCAGTCCGGATGTACCCGAGTTCCCGAGTTAGAACCCGTTTGCCCAGCCCTAATCCAACCCACTTAGCGCATGCATATGCACGTCTTTCTCCCCCCACTGTGATTTCCTACCCTGAAGAGTTTCCTAATTCTTAACCGACTTATACACTACAACCTCCACCTATAAATCCTCTAGTTTCCCACCAAACTTCCTCACACACGCAGGAAGCACTCACAGCAGCCACGAACAGGTGCAAACGAAACCAAGAACAGCCACGTTCATACAACAACCCCACGCCAATAGAGGACCACGTCACACGGCTTCGCACCCTTGCGGCATCTCAACCATGGGCAATCGCTTCAATAGGTAGCACTGTGATGAGAGTTCTGCCACCACCCAACGCACGAAATCAACCGCCAACGGCGTCCAAATCCAACCCTTCTCCGTCCAAGGTCTCCGCTGCATGAAACACCTCTGTTATACCAACCCAAAAATAGAGTAGACCCCCACTGGAGAAAAGTCCAGCAGTAGCGCAGCAGCCTCGCCTCGCCTCAGCTCAAGATCCGTTGTCGACCTCTTCTTACCCGGACATCGTCACACGTCCTCTCTCCTCCATGTCGCAGAAGTCACGGACAGCCGCCACTGAATCTCGGGAAGCCACCGCACGTTGCCAACCCTCTCCACGTTGCCTCCATCTGCGCAGAAACTGCTGCCGGGCACTTCCTGTCCCCCCAAGTCTGCCGTATTTCCTCCGGTAAGCCCATGCTCAACCTCCCTCCTCTTTATCTTTTCTTTCGCTTCTCTCTCTAAATGAACGACACTGATCTCTCTCTCTCTCTCTCTCTCTCTCTCTCTCAGCTCTCTGCCGCCGCAATCGCCACCATCGCCTCACCTCTGCTCCGTCACGTCTTCCTCCCTCGATAAGCTCTCTGTTTTGCCTCCAATCGCACAGCTTGGTTTCCTCTTCAGTGACTAACGATGTAATTCACTTTTCTTTGTTTTGGTTTCAGCCTTCCTGTAAAGCCCCTGCATGGTTGTTTTTGGTAATATCAAAAATACCCTCCCTTTCCTTTCATCTTTCGTAAAAGCCTCCTGGAAAAACCATTTTTAGGTAATCACGTTTTTGCCCTTGCACGTGACAAAATGTGTTTTAAGCTTGTCTTATTTTACATGGGCCTTGTTGTTGGACTGGGTTTATTTAGGACTTGGGCTGGCTTTGATTTGAACTTAGACTTATGTTTTGAGTTAAGTTTATAGTGAATGAATACTAATTTAGACTTATATCTTTCGATTAGCTTAAATTTTATGTTAAGCTTGGTTTTATATATTTTAGAAAACTATTATAATATGTTAAGTTGGACTTAAACTTAATTGAATAATTAAGTGGGATATTAGCACATGTTTTCCTAGACAGATTTAGTGACGTTTAATACTTCGTATAGGTGACGAGTTACGAAATAAAATTTAGGAAACAGCATAGTGAGGTAAGTAATTTGATCACAAATTAGGATCATCAATGTCAGTTTAGACAGATTAATATTAGAGCCAATTCTTGAAAGCTAGTATTGATGTACCCCGCATGTCATGATATATGCAAACATGTCATCCATTGTAACACATGATCATATATCATGTTTAGATTCAGCAGTTATAATTATGTATGTATTATGTCATGTATCTCGTGTGCATAAGACACTAAGCTATCTTAAGTTCAAGTGCAATATAAGATCAAATCAGCTTAATTATATGGTCATTCATATGCATGGTTCCAATACAGTTTCATGATGGATTTGCAAACTACGGACTCAAGTGTGGTCCACCATAATATGCCAAAATACTATCAGCGGCTCCCCTTGTGGCTATAAGACGTGGGGCGGGTGCACAACCTTACACACAAAGTTAAGTGTGTTAGCCAGTCAGATTAGTTAGTTAAATCAAATAAATCAAGACACGTCATGCATTGCATAAGTATCGATATGATAAGTCATGAATTGTGATTTTAAGTTCTTAGCATGAAAACTTTGTGTTTATTATGTTTATGTTGTAATGGATTTCTTATTGAGTTTTCGACTCATTTTAGTTTTATTTTATATTTTTAATCACCCAGGTGGGCTAGGCTAGGCTTAGATAGAGCAATTGGGTTTAGTTCCAGGCTTTAATTATTTATTTAGTTCATTTATTAAGTTATGAAATCCCTTGCCTGGCTTCATTTGAGAAAGCACATGACATCCCTAACCCTAGGGAAGGGGGTGTGTTAGGGATGTTATAAGCAGAAACTATCGCTAAACTCTTTTGGCTCCAATATAGGATTTAGATGTACCTTTCACCTCTGCTACTCCTCTTTATTCCACAATTGTAGTGCAATCCAGATTGCTCATAATGAAGTGTTTTCAATAAGCGGATCAAGCACATCGAGATTGATTGTCATCTTGTTTATCATCATTTGCTACAGGGTTCTCTTCAATTACTCTTTCACTTTTTTCAAGTTCAACTTGTTGACATCTTTTCAAAGTCTCATTCTACAGCTCGGTTTCGTTATTTAGTTGACAACCTCAAGGTGGTTTCTCATCCACCTTGAGTTTGACGTGGGCTATTAGTATATATGTATTATGTGAGTCCCACATCGTTTTAGTAATACTCTTGTATAGTCTTTAGCCTTTTATATATATAGGCCACCTTGTATGGTATAATTGATATATATATATAGAGAGAGAGAGAATTGATCAATACAATTCTAATAGAGTCCTTGGAGTTGTGAGAGAGAAGGGCGTGTTGAGAAAATGAGCCGTGAGAGAGTCTGAGATTGGATTTTTTATCAAAGTTTACTGTCAACGACAGTTGTGGGAGAAAGGGGGAGCTCTGGGAAGGGAAAGGGGGAGAGGGACATGCACGAGGAAGAGAAAAAAAAAATTAACTATTGTGCCACGACATGGTTGGTTGCGGGATCCTTTGTAATTTAATATTTTTTAAAATGAGTATAAATTAACAATTATAATTTCAATAATAAAAATATAAAATATTGAATAATACTAATATTAAAATCCAACTATAATAAAATTGTAGTTTTGAAATAAAATTTAAACAGCTTATTGCTGATTGACCCATTATTAACTTATTTATTAATAATGTATTAACAAGTCAATCTATTTTTATCCGAATTTATTAATTTTATGTAATTCAAAATTATCAATTTTGTATGATCATATTCATGTTCAATGAACAGATAGTGCCGCGTATTACAACCCATGTTCATATGCTTTGACTCTGTACAGGCTGTAGCTTGCAGAATGTGAAATAAATAAGAATAATTTTATATACAGTCGTGAAGTATGCAAACGTCGCGCAATCGCTTTGAAAAAGAATGGGGTCCACGATTAAAAAATTAGTTTTTTTTTTATGTGGGTTCGGTATTAATTCACTTTTTTCAAAAATACTGCACGGCGCTTGCACAATCACGACTGCAAATATCATTTCTCAATAAATAATTGCATTTTCTTTGTGTTTCCTACATTTATGTTTGAACTTCACAAATTATATGCTCACCAAGGACTGCTTCCTACAATCAGGTATTAGGCAGAAAAAATCTAATAAGATTGCCCCCCACATGATTTTTAGCAATATCTCGACTCAATTAATTATTATAATTTTTTAAAATTTATATATTAAATAAAATAAATAATTTTATATTTTAAAATTTTAAAATAATAATAATATTAAAAATATATTTTTTAATAATATTTTATTTTATTTTTAATTTTTATCTCAACTTGACTTATTAACATACCAGATCAAATGAGTTGAAAACTGACAAAAAAAAAACATTCTACAACCTAATTATAATCAATAAATATAATTAAAATTTGAGAAATGATTTCTTCCATCTCACAATGTGCAAATTTAGCCCACTTTCTTAAAATTAAATTAATTGATCTGAGACATGAAAAAAAAATAAAACTTGAGCCAAGACGGATTAATATAGACATGTCACGGATGCCAGAGAATTTTAATTCCTTGTACTTTGAGTTGTTTTTTGTTTTCTTTATTAGTGTGAACATTCGTTGGTGGGAATGCAGAATCTGCAGTTGTCACATCAATGATAATTTGAAAAATAAGCCTCGTGAATGGCATTTTAAGAAGAGCGTGGAGGAGAATGAGAAGCTGGTCACAGTGAGTGACAACCTGGTGATGTTGCCTCCATGGGTTCTTGTCTGTCCTAGTGTTTGGCTCCAGGAGAGGTTGTTGCAGAATTATCCATGTCAACCGTTTGGAAGCATCATCCATTTGCTGGTTGAGTGCATAACACTCGAGAGAGATACTAGACCAGCTTGAAAGATCCAAATAAATAAAATGATTTAATCAGATAGAAAAAACAGATAATCCAGGAAGGAAAAGTTTTTTATATGTGAACCAGTAACAGTATAAAAACTTTTGTTGCACCCAATAATTTTTTTTACAATATTAATAAAAGAATATTTCTTTAATCATTAAAAAAAATAAAAAATCACAATCGGGATCCATGATTGGGACCCAACGTTTGTGACTTTAGCATTTCTGAATTATTTTTGTGATTATATCAAGACTCAATATATTAATACATTCTTTTAAATTTGATAGAAGGGTAATTACATATATATATATATATATATATATATATATATTACAGTCTCTTTAAAAAAATTGAGATTTATCATGAAAAATTAAAATTTTTAATAATATCTTAAATATGCTTTATATTTTTTTTAAAAAGACTGTGTTAAGTTTGTACATTTTAAAACTGTACAAAATCATTTTCCTTATTAGAAATATTATACCTTACATTAAAACTAACACTTAAACAAAAGAGTGCAAAGGATAAATATGTCAGTTTTAATAATTTGAAGTATAGAGTGCAAAATCATAATTAACAGATTGAAGATGCAAAATCTATTTATCATTAACACTTTCCCCTCCTATAAGAATGTCTCTATTTTTGCTTATTGAATATATATATATATATATATATATGTTTGAAAAGAACTACAGACATAAAAAATTACATAAAAATAATGTTTTATTTTATAATAAAAAAAAAACTTTACAATCTAACATATCGCATGAAGCCACATCAGCATGTGAATTTATTTTTATATAATCATTTTGTAGCTAAAGTATTTCTCTATATGTTTTAAGTGAAGCTAAAAGTTTTATCTATTAAGGATAAACATCTACATATATATGCACCACAATATGCATGTATCGGTGCGTCTTTCGATGCTACGTTCCTATATTCTTATTTTATCTATTTGATGATTAAGATAAAGTGGTCATAAAAGACTCTTACAATCAGTCTAGACAAACAAGTTGTAGCACACACCGTTTAATTAATAGTCTGTTTATTATATTATTAAAAAGCTACTTCAAACGACTTCCCCTTAATGGAAAAGTGGTGGGAGCCAAGTTTTAGCTCCAGATATTCCTTTTTATTTTTACTAGTGTTACATTTTATTTACTTTAAGATGATTGTCAAGGGCTCTCATCACATTAAATCCTGTATCGATCGTGGAACTACTTGCTTTAAAAAAAAAATAGGGGCAATATGCATGCTTAGTATACGTGGCTGTACTGTTGTTAGCCACAAACTAGACTTCGAGAAAAGTCTAATTGAGATAAGATAGGCTTTGATGTTAATATTAATATTTAATGTGGTAGAGGCATTAATTAGCTCTCGACGGTGCATGCAATTGTACGACTTGGATGAATTTAGACATTATTTTCGATCCTGTTTATCATTGAATTGAGGAATTAAGGACTGTTTGTTTTCTTAGAAAGTGAAAGCATCTACTGTTTTGCAGTACAGGGATGATATTATTTGAAGGGTGGTGCTACATCCACCTAGGGATGTAGCCCGAACAAGATAATTTTTTTTTATTCAATTCTTTTATATTTTTAAGTATGTTTTTAAAAATATAAAAATTCATAACATCATTAAAAAATATTTTCTCAATCACTAAATAAAAAATATATATATTCAAGAAATTCAAGTCCAAAAATATTTCTGTTATTTGAAAGCAGCCCACACTTTATTCCAATGATATTAATTAGTTTTTGTTTTCTTCTCCAAAGACTAGCTACTCATCATGTGTGGTTGTCTATCTTTTTGTACGTACGATTACGTGTAATTTTTTTTATTACAAAATATTTTAAATACATTTAAATGAATAAAGTGTTCTAGAATATTCTATACCATACATCACTATAATTAAGAAAATATTAATATTTCTTTTCAAGAGATGTTACAAACATAAAAAGATAACATAAAAATAAATATATAAACTGATAATGATTTCATTCAATTATTTAATATATTTTATAATAAAAATAATTTTAAGATATTTAGTACTACATTAAACTATATTAATTTATAGAGTAGTACTAAGGTGTCACCCAACAGTAACCGATGGGCGTATCCTTAAGCCAAATTCTCTTTTTTGAGTTTTTCATTTTTCTTGTTCATATCTTTTTAACATTTTTAAATATTTTAAATATATATATATAAAATATAATATACTAATTATAGTCAATTTCTTAATCAATAAGTAAAAAAATTAAATATATGAGTAGTAAAAATATATAAGAGGATAAAATAAAAGGACAAAGTCTCGTTATTCTAATTTATAAATTTAATTTTTATATAATTCTTTTAACTTTAAAGTAATTTTTTTTAATCATTTGTCACACATTAAAGCAATTGAATAAACTGAAAAGGTTGTAAATTGCACGGCATAACCTTCTTCAATCCCCGGAGTGATGGGGAAACGGAAAAAGATAAAGTAAATTTATCGACCAATTAAAAAAGAGTAAAATATATATTTTGTCGGTAAATTATTTAACATGATTAATTAATGAAAAAAATTAATAAAAGAACTATACGATTTATAAACCCCGAAAATAATTTATTTATTTTATATGTATAAAAGAAAAAGTCAAATGTGATTCTACATGAGTTGAGAAGAACAAATTTTTTTTTTTAATCTTTTGACAAAAAACCCATAAAAAATAAACCGACAGAACTGAAAAACAGAACATTATTAGCATCACTGATTCACTAATTCCAGCTCACCATCCAGGTCATCAACGACAACAACTACAAACAAATGACTATTCTAAGTATAATTAAGACAAGAACAGAAGGTTAATTACATTTTTTTATTTTATTTACGAAATATAAACTTGTACGTACAGCTGGTCCTATCTCAAATGGAAGTTCCTCAATTTCATTAACTTCGAACGAAAAATAGTATAAATAGTTGGAGGGACGGTTTACATTGAGAAATATTTTAGTCTTATCTCATTTCATTATTATAATTTTTTTAAAAATTTTTTACAAAAAATATAATAAATAATTCAACATTTTCAAATCTCAAACCAATAATAATTTTAAAAAATAATATTTTATTTAATTTTTTATTTTTATCGAAATCTATCTTATCTCATTTCACTATCTAAATGACTTCTAAATTAACCCTTTAACCGATGATAAAAGCTCAAAGCCTCGGTTTCAATAATACTGTGTATTTTGGTTTTCCTTTTATGCTAATTACAAGAAAAACGGTTAGTTGTGGTCATATATTTGCATAAAAAATAATCATTTAATCTACAATAACATTTATAACGCACCCAACAAACTACTAATATAAAAAGCCTACCATATGATATTTGTTAAAATTTTGACTTTATTAAAATTTTAATGAGTCTTACAACATTAATTGGTATGTTACGTTAATTCTTAACACACCGGTTTATATATATATATATATAATAAAACTCTTTATTACGTGAATAAAATCATTTTCGTAACAAAATTACAAATATCTAACTACAAATAAGCATTTTGTTATAATACCTCATTACATATGATAGGATGGATTTTGTTGAAAGATATTAATAACTCCCGATGATAGCTCTCTTCTTTCAAACTTTGACAAGTATTATATTATATTTTACATTAGATATTTATAAAAAAAGAATGATGATTCATTCACAAGACTTTTTCATTACTAACATTACGTACAGTCATAAATTATATAAATATTGTGTAATTCTTTTTAAAAAAAGTGAGATTAATTATAAAAAAATAAATTTTTTTTATGTGAATTTCATATTTACTCATTTTTTAAAAGAGATTGTATAGCATTTGCGCATTTCATGATTGTAAATATCATTTCTTCTTTTTCATAGAATTTGCACTTGAACGTGAACAGTTCTTTTTAATAAAAAGTACTTAAAATAGATTAAGAGATGGTTTGGATTGAGAAATATTCTTATCTCATTTCATCTCATCTCATCGTTACAATTTTTTTAAACTTTTACATAAAATATAATAAACAATTCAACTTTTTTAAATCCCAAATCAACTTTTCCAAATATCAAAATAATATATTAATAATTTAAAAAAATAATATTTTAACAATATATATTTAACTTTCAATTTTCATCTAAAACCATCTCATCCTATTTCACTATCCAAATGACGTCTAAATTAACCCTTTAACCGAGGATAAAATATCATAGCCTCAGTTTCAACAAGACTGAGTATTTTGGTTTTCCTAATTTTATGCTAATTACAAGAAAAAGGGTTAGTTGTGGTCATATATTTGAGTAAAAAACAATCATTTAATCTATAATAACCATTTTAACGCACCTAGCAAACTGCTAATATGAAAGCCTACAATATATATGAACTTTGTTAAAATTTTGACTTTATTAAAATTTTAACGAGTCATACAACATTAATTAGTATGTTAATTCTTAACACACCGGTTTGTGTATATATATATATATATATAATAAAACTCTTTATTACGAGAATAAAATCATTTTCGTCACAAAATTACAAATATCTAACTACAAATAAACATTTTGTTATAATTCCTCATTAAATTACATATGATCGGATGGATTTTGTTGGAAGATATTAATAACTCCCGATGATAGCTCTCTTTATTTCAAACTTTGACAAGTATTATATTATATTTTACATTAGATAGTTATAAAAAGAGAATGGTGATACATTCACCAGACTTTTTCATTAGTAATGTTATATATAGTCGTAAAGTGTCGTAAAATATACAAATTTTATGTAATTTTTTTTAAAAAAATGAGATTAACTGTTTAAAAATTAGATTTTTTCATGTGAATTTTATATTTATTTTTTTTTTGTCATAAAGATTGCATAACATTTGCGCATTCCACGATTGTAAATATCATTTTTTTTTTATAACATTTGTTCCGGAACGTGGAAAGTTCTTTTTAATAAAAGTACTTAAAATATTTACGATATATATGATTTGAATGGTAAAATACTAAAATCTAATATACAAAAAAACATAATTTGTACTAATAATCGGTTGAAACTTGAAATTAAATAAAAAAAAAGTTTGAAAAAAATTATAAAATTAATAAATAATAATAATAATAATAATAATGATAATAATAAACCTAAAAACCAAAAAACAAAATCTCACCGCCCAGAAGCCCTCATCCATCAACTTCAAAGGAATAGCGCTTTCGTAATTAGCTTCCATTCTACGTACAACGTCGTCGACGGTGACAACCTCTCGATCTGCGATTAAAGGACCACACAACACACGAAGATAGAGTCTTTAGCTTTTCTTTCATGGTTTTTTTGTGGTGTCCACAGCTCACGTCATGAGTACCGGTTCTTGTTGCCCTACTCTCTATCTCTGCCTTATATTCTACCTTATCTTCTTGGCTTCCATCGTTTGCCAACTGAAAAATAATAATTGAAAAGAAAAAAAAATATATAAAAAGCTTCTTTGGTTGGTTGGTAGACTATCGCTGTTCCCCTCTTTCCCCGGCCATTCTTCTTCTTCTTCGTCCTTAATCGAATTTCCAACACTTTTGAAGTACAGAGAGAGTTTATATCCAGAAATATGAAAAAAATGGAACTACGAACAAAAAGGAAAGCAAATCTTGAAATTAAAGAACTATTCCGATGATCATTCTCTGACAAAACTATTTCTGCTAATTACTACTTCTGGTTACAACTGGGGGAAATCTAAACGTATCAAACAGGACCTGTTGATTCTATTTTCACAACCTTCTTTCTTCTTTTTCTTAGCGGTGGTTGTGTCAGATGAGATTCTCTCTCTTTTTCTTTTTCTGGCACACCATGAGAAGATGGAAAAGACACGAAGAAACTAATATTAAGCTACAGCCCAACTATATAAGTATTTCTTTATATATATATATATATATATGCTTGTTTTCAATCTTCATCGGAGTTTTCCGGGCCCGGATACTCGTTTAAATCGGGCGGCTCTGAGACTCGACCAGACTTCGGTTGGGACGGATGGTGAGCGGCTTCGAAGGCGTCGACTCTGGCTCCGACTTCGGTGGCTTTCTTGCGTATAGAAGCGGCCGATATGTCGCCGAGTTCGTCGACGTGGCGATCTTCTTGGAAGATCAAATCGGGAAAGTTAAGCCGAGCGGAAGGGCCGCGGAGATAGAAAACGGCGATGTCGTAGGCTCGCGCTGCGGCGACAGGGGTTGTGTAGGAACCGAGCCAAATCCTAGACCTCTTGTTGGGTTCTCGAATCTCAGCCACCCACTTCCCCCACTTCCTCATCCTTATACCTCTGTATGGCTTCTCCTGGTGCTGCTGCTGCCTCTGCTTGCGCTTTTCTGCGCTTGTTGACGTCGAAAAACAAGTTCCTTCCATGGCAGGATGATGATGATCACCAGTCTACGCTACCTATATAGATATCAACAAAATTTGATTTTTTTTTTTTTTTTTTGGGAGCTTTTCTCGTAATCTTTAACTGCTACAACACATATATAGCTGAAAACAAGAACAAAACCCAGGAAGATTCGGCTTTCAGACTCAGAAAGTACTACTTAATTTCCATCCCAGGCCATGGCAGAAACAATTTCTAGGAATATGCAGAAGCAATATATACTTATATATAGAGAGAGAAAAACGGGGTGAGGGGGGGTGCTCATGATCAGTTTCCTACTTGGCTGCTAGTCTGTTGTCTGGGAACGGCCGCCACGTTGATCTTCCTTTAAGATAAATCCAAAGCTTGCCGACATAATCCATCATCTCCCATCTCTCTCTGTATTTCTCGACTCTTATATAACAGTGCTTAAAGTGAATCACTCAAGTTTAAGGGTGACACAAATTGTGTGACGAATTGTCACAAAAATTCTTAAGTTATGGATTTTAATTTTATAAATTAATTTAAATTTAATTTTTTAAGTTAAATGTGTCAAGCTTATAAATTTTAACTTAAACTATTTTGATAATTAGACGTGTCTTGTCATCCGTTTTAATTCTTTTAATAATTAAATAAAAATTTGTTAACACAATACGACTTATTTAAATTTGTTTATTTTATATAAATTGGTTGAATTAAAATGCACAATTACTCATTTGAATCGATTAACATAATTTCATGTAAAAGTTAAAATTTATATTTATTAATAACCACAATATTTTAAAAAATATATATCAACATTTTTCAAATAACATATAATAAAATCAACATTACAAACTATACAATAATAAATTATATGAGCATAGATCTAAAATTACAATCCTAACAATAAAAATAATAAAAACATAAGTATATTGAGAAATATTAATATTAGAACTGAAAAATAATAAAATTTTAATTTTAAAATAAATTCTGAACGGGTCAAAATGGATTGATTTCATGTTAAACAAGTTGACTCATTATTAAACCATTTATAAATTGTTTCTTAATGGGTTAACTCGTTTTGACTCAAATTCGTTAATATCAAACTCAATCCGTTAACCCATTCATATTGACTTCATGCGTCGTATCACATATTGCTACTCTAATATGAATGTGGATGTAATAAAATGTATGTGTTGTTGGAATTAAGAAAATGAAGGTACTGGTTTTGTGGGCCTATGAGAGCCGAGTTGCGTATATAGTTACGCCTCTACTACGCAAGCATAAAACCCCAAATTACTCCAAATCCCTTGGGTACTTAATTTATATATATAATATTAAATACATTTTTAAAGTGTATAAATTTCATGTATTCATTTTAAAAAAAGTAGGATTTATTATTAAAAAATTAATTTTTTCATGTAAATACTATATTTATTCAATTTTTTAAAAAAGAGTGAATAAATTGATTTGTACACCCTTAAATTATAAATATCATTTATATATATATAAACAATTTATGTAAGTAATATAACTTGCATTGTGAAAAAAGTGACTAAAATAGGAGAGAGGGGGATAGGAAGGAAGGAGCACGAGAGCACTCACCCGAACAACAACTTGCCAAGGGTGGGAAGAACTTGCGAGCGATGGACCCTGTTAATACCTAAAAATAGCTCAAAAGGTCGGAATGAGAAAAAGAATCATTCCCAGCTAGTTATGACAATTCAAGCTTTGATCGGTGTGGTGTAGAGCTCCTGGAAGTGGTGTGGTGCTGCTATATAGTGTCTTTGCATACATCCTTGATAATGAACAGGAAATAAATACAATGAATGTAAAGAGATGAAGATATACGAATTTATGTGATTCGATATAATGCCTACATCTACAGGTCATTGGGGGGCGGCCAGGGGGGAATCCACTGTAATATGATTGTTTTACAAGCTCTCATAATCACTTATCCTTACTATATAATGGAAATCAGATATCTATTTTCTGAAGATGACTCTGTCTTTGGTACTCAGATTCCAAAGTTGAAGAAGCTTAAGCAAAAGTTGAAGTTTGGAAGAAGTCGCTAAAATCATCTAGTTCCATCCATTTTATCTTCTTCTCTTTATTCATTTATGTCACATTTTCTCTTTTGTATATCACATCTTTTATTTTTTTCTTGACACCTTATCCTTCTTTAACGTTTTGTTCCCTTATTCTTTTTCTCTTCCTTGCTCTTGATGAGACCACCTTGAATTGAGCTTAATAAACCACTTTGAACTTGGTATATTTTCCCTCCAAGACCTTTGGAAGAAAATGGGAAGATGATGTTGCCAGGGCAAGAACCCGACAAGGGAAGGGAGACAGCCCCACTACAAGGTAATGTCGAGATGATAGCATTGGGGCGAGAGTTCAAATATGAAAGGAGGGAGGACCTGTACGATTGGAGAGAGAGGTTTATATAACAGGTGACTGGATATGACAAGATAAGTGTAATAAATGCGAAACAGAAATGCTTGGATGCCGCTTGGATAGTAACACTCAAGTGTACGGAAAAATTTTATTTTTTTTTATTTTTTTACTTAATAATTAAGAAAATAATATTAAATTTATTAGTGTATTTTTTTTTATTTTTTGAAAAATATTTACATATATTAAAAAAATGTGAAAAAAATTAAAATAAAAAAACAAAAAGTAAGGAGTGGTATAAATGAGCGTTGCCCTCTGAGCGATAGAGTAGCACTACTCAATGCGAAATGGCCAATAACGAGCTATGATTATCTTTCTGACACCAACAATTCATTTAATGTTTCACCAATAGAATCAAAGAAACCAGGTAAACCATCCATGCAAGTAGCTATGAGTTTTTTTATAAGACATGTTTCACCGCCAAATGATCTTCACTGTTAACTTGTGACAAGAAAAGGTGGTGGCTCAGTGTCTGATACACCTACTATGCCTAAGTTAAAAATGTATATGTATTGCCTTGTAATGAAAGACCATAAAGTTATCTTGTACTATTAACATTGGCCCTTTATATAGATGCGGCTATTGTTGATAAGGATAGTTCAATTCTTTCCCCGATTTTTAGAGACTCAATTATCAAATTCTCGGGATATGCTTTAAAAAAGAAATGATTAACATATCGTTGGTAAATATCGCAAATATCTCCTTGGTTTTTTAGAAGTAGATATCTTAGATTTTCGACGGTTACCATATTAACCCCACTAGGTGGCGCGATCATATGGTCACGAGCGTATGGTATGTCCGTGCCTTTTTAACTCGTTGGGCCTCCTGAATGGGCCTTACTCGATAGAGTTAGGCTAGTTCGGTGAAGGTAAAAGAGCCCCTCCAAGTCTGCCATGACACAAAAATTAACCCTATGAATTCTCATACCCTTTGCATTACTGATTTAGGCCTAGGAGGCACCCACTTTAGAACCGCTCGATGTTGTTTTGCGAGAAGGATGCAATCGTTCTAACTAATAGACAATTGTCTCAACAAGTTGCAATTTCTGTTAGAGGTTGTTTGGATAATGAGATGAGATGAGATGATTTAAATTGAAAGTTGAAAGTTGAATAAAATATTTGTTAAAATTTTATTTTTTAATATTATTATTACTTTAAGATTTGAAAATGTTGAATTGTTTATTATATTTTGTGAAAAAATTTGAAAAATTTGTAATGATGAGATGAAATGAGAGTGTTTTTCAATCTAAACTGTCTCTTAGATATTTTATAAATAGTAGTAAAAAAGTAATAAAAATGATAATAAAATATTAAATAGTAGTAAAAAGTAATAAAAAAATATGAAAAAAGTAATGATAAAATAATAAATAATAGTAAAATATTCTTAAAATACTCTAGTAAACATAATATACATAGATAATAAAATAATGTGGTGATCTCAGTTAATTTGTTAGAAACAGTGATGAAGTAATATGCATGGGTATAAGAACAACGTGCTACATACACGCACGCACGGGTCTGTACCTGGACAAAATGCATGGACTGACGTATCTAATCAACAATAATTTTTAATCAATTAATGTTGATGTGGCATGCTACATCAGACGTGCACTCAGCATTTTACATATTCATAATATATATGTGTACACACCTGTGTGAATGACGAGAATGATGATGAGTTTTGTACGTGGACGAGTGGATGGAGTTTTGAGGGGAGTCGGTGCTAGATGGATGGATGGATGGGGCTGTGAAAAATGGATGACTTTCCACCCACGCAATGAAGAAGCCAGCCCCAGGCATGCAGTTGAAATAGCGAAGGGGGATGGATGGGAGGGTGACTAATTTTTCTAATTGGGAGGCGGAAGACAATCAGTAAATGCTCTTGAAACTCTCTTCCTTTTGTTTTATTTTAGGAGTAATCTTGTGTATATATCAGTATAGACAGATCATAGTTATAGACATGTCATCAGGATCACTCATGCTCCCTGTCTTTTTCTTTTCTATAATCTTGATTGATAGATAGTTAAAAGTGGTCTAATTTCTATACTTACTTGTCAATCCATTTATTCAGGATTTAAGATTTAAATTGACACATTAAATTCGTGAATTATCGAAATAAAAGTCATAAGGTGTATCTTTCGTTACTCGATTTGTATATATATTAAATAAGAAAAATAATATTTGCAGTTTTAAGATATACAAGTGTGATATCTCATATGATAATAATAAGAATATGTAGTGCATAAGATATCACATTAATTAGAAAGAAAAAATTATTACTCTTTATAAAGTTTGAATTGTATAATTGATTAGTTATTTTAAAGTATAGATAATGTGATTTGAACCTTTTATTAAGGAGTTACAAATAGTATCAGAGAATATCCCAATCAAAAATAAGGAATTTTAAGTCGTGCTACCTATAACGGATAAGCCCGACATGTCGAGAATTTAAGAGGAAAAGATTGTGATATCACATATGATACGGATAAGGGTAGATGGTGAATGAGATTACGCATTGACTGAAATGAAAAGTTCTTACTCTCTATAAGGTTCCAATAAAACTTCAATTATATCATTGAAAACTTTCTATTAAGACGTTACAACAAGTCTCACATATACCTTTTATAATAAATAGGTAAATCTGATAATTATATAAAAAGGTCATATTTTTAATTGAGAGTTTCACATTTTTTTTTAAAAATAATGCACGAGATTTATAAATAATTATATATAATATTACTCGTCTTAATAATCAAAATCGATCCATAGTAATATTAATATTTTAAAATTTAAAAGTAAAAGATATCAGTTTTAATAATGAGAGGTATGGAATATAGAACACCTAAAGATTACATGGTACAAATATAATAGAATATTATTCCTCCACGGAGTGGTTTGCTGGCAACAGGTGACTAACCATGAACAGACGTGGCAAGTGTGCAATGGTTAGGCAAAAAGATCAGAAAATTAAAGACTTTTTTAACACTTTAAAAGCCTTCAAGACAAAACTCACCGTCTAAGTCATAAATTAATTAATCTATTATTAAAATGATATCAACAACTTTAACTTCATTTTTCTTTTTCTTGAGAAAAATGCAAAAGACCGTAGAATTTCAGGAATTACAACATCACATTTCCCAAAAACAAAAGAAAAAAAAAAGAATTACAACGTCACACTTCGAAAATGTACCATGAAACAGTAATTATTGGAAAGTAAAGAAAATGAAATTAAGATTCTATCAGTTGAGTCGTTGAAATATCTGGAATCTGACGGCAACAGGTTTTAGAAGTCTCGACAAATTGTATTAAATATTGGGAAATGGTACAAAAATAGATACTATTCATGATCAGACTGATGGCACCAAAATTAATGCTACCAACACCATTTGCATATCACGATGTGGATTTCTGAATGGTTTGTTCTACTTTTAATGTAAAATTGTGAATTATTTGGAGAGAGAATTCTTTGGAGTTTGGCTTTCTGTCTAATTCGTGGGAGAGGCATTTATCCCGTTTAGACATTTAATTAGGATTTTTTTATATATAATAATGAGATAAGATGACAGAGTGAATTATTTAGAAAGAGAAATCGTGAGAGTTTGGCTCTCTGTCTAATTCGTGGAAGAGATAATTTGTTTAGTTTGAATGTTGAATTGAGTTGAATTTTTTATAAATAATAATGAATTTTAAGATATTCATTTAAAATGAGTTTAGATATATTTAAATGTTAAGATGAGTTTAGATATATTTATAAGTAGTTGAAAAAAGTTATGAGTCTTGCGAGTAAAATGTGTTGAGTTAAAAAAAAGTTATGGGTCCTAAGTGTAAAAAAGTTTTGAGTTGAGATAAATTTAGTAATTTAAGAATTGAGTGTTTGGATATAAGACTCAGTTTAAAATTGAGTTAAAAAAAAGTTATGGGTTCCACACACATGTAAAGAAATTTTGAATTGAGAAAAATTTAGTAATTTAAGAATTGAGTGTTTGCATATAAGTCTCAGTTTAAAACTAAATTCAGTTTAAGTTTCAAATGGGGTCTGGCTTCATTTGGATGATGGAGTCTTATGAGAATATTTCATTATTATTTATTATTTTTTAATATTTTTTAATATTTTTTATTACTATAATTTACTAAAATATTTGAAATGATCTCACTATCCAAACACAGAATAAGTCGGCAGTACCCAAAACCACACTAAATATATAAATATGTGGCAGTTGAGAGGTTCACTTTGGTTTGCATCTTAATGCAAATCATGTCAATCATGGCTTTGATATCTCAGCTACTAGTGGATTATATTCTAATCAAGGAAGTGCTCAACTAAAAGGAAAAGCTTTTTAGCATCAAAAATAAAGTGTACTGGTCGGCGTACCGACATAGCTATTGATTTATACAGTATTCTTATAAAAGTAATTTTATACATTAAATAATTTTTTTAAAGATTTATATTGTTATTATCAAATCAACTTATATGGACGTAACGATTCTCATTTTTAATTATAAGTAATCAAAAGTCTGTAGAAAAACTCAGTATGAGGAATGTTCATGCAGCGTTGGTCAAAGTTGCATTGTCTTTAATCTTTTGACACAACTTCAATTCCAAAACGCCATTAAATTAAAGTGGGTGGTCGGTTCCAATTGATCAAATCATGAGGTTAGGCTTCATGCATGCGTGGTAATTTTATCAGTAGCTGGTTTGAGTGGAGTCTCGATCTCTCCCCACCACAGGGGCTTTTGCTCGCTCAATGAGTTCTTCCTTATGCACAGACTTTTCTCTTGCGAGAAAATGATAGGGACGATGAAGAATAGTAGGAAGATGTTTTGGATCAGGGAGACAGAATCCTTGAGAAAAAACACGACAACGTTTAGACTTCTGATACTACTAAGTGACAGCACACATACAGTTCCTCTGCTTCATGCAAATAAATTCTCCACATTGAAAGTTTCGGTCAACGATCCCATGAATCAAGCTCCAGCTCACATGCAGATATCATCTCCTTCAATTTATGCAAAAAGTTAGCTACCATTTATATTTATATTGACAGATTCCCTCCTTTAATTATGGGATCATGGTTGGCATACATTTGTATATATTTGCCACCAAATATCCTCTTTAATATTCATTGAAGAAGAATATACAAACATTATTTTCAATCTCTTTTACTAAGAAGTAGAGTACGTAGAGATCTCTCTTAAATCATTAAAAAGATGAACTTATACATGGAAGAATGTAGTTTTGGGGGCTGCATGTATTATCCAGTACTGCACTCGGAAATCAGGTCCAGCTGCTGTCCTCTACAATTAAACTGGGTTTTATTCACCTCTGTCTTTTGTAATGAGTCTCATGCTATAGAGTTGTAAGGGCTGCTTGGACAAAGGATCAATGCGATGGGTGACGACACTATAATAGTCTAATGCAGTGCATCTTCACAAACTAGAGTCTCTCGAGTCTCAACAGGCCGCTTGTCATGAGATGAACAGTACCCTAGTCGGAGGATTCTTGGCTTCTTAGCGGACTAGGATTTTATTTTATCGAGAAGTGTTAGACCTACGAAAGGAAGAATTACACAGATGATCCTACCATTTTGTAAATAGTGTGAAATAGGTATTGCCACCACTACATGGATCCTTGTGTTGCAGCAACCTCTAAAAATCCATGCCTCTTGGTCAAATTTCAACCAGAGCTTTAACTGGCTCCCTTTATTGAACGCTTTTGACCTCCATTAAGCGGAGGCTTTTGTCATTTCCGACATTCAATGAACATATATACCCCTCAGCCATTACCCTTCCAATGATTAATCTTTGAAATACATGGTCAAGAAACAATTTCTTCGAGACTAAATGCATTATATAGCGTTTTATGTCCAAAATCAAAACAAAGCGGGGAAGATTCCAAGACTATATTCAGCTTTCTCCTTTTGTTTTTTGAAGGGTGGATTGGTGGGTTGATAAGGGTGTGTTTAGTTGTTGAAATCAACTCAATTTATCTCAAATCAATTATTGATAGGACTCATTACTTTTTAAATTTCTCATAAAAATGTTAAGCCCATCTCAACTTATTTCATACATTCAAACACATATCTCAACTTATTTACATTCAAACACATCTTAATAGAATCTACAAACACTAATATTCATAGATTAACTCAGATTATTTGATATTACCTCATCATTCAAACATAGAAATCGTTGCCCAATTTGTGGAAAGTAATATTAGTAGTGACCTATCACAAGTGGACGTGATACACACCATGATTGGTCGCTCGACCAAGTAAAGAACCGACCCATTCTTCAGTGTTAATTGCGTTTGCCTGCAACAGATCATATACAGGAACCCCAAAGCAGTGCATCCTGTTTGCCTAAAACCTTGTTGTGATGCAAAAGACAGGGGAATCCAGATTCCCCACTTGTTGATCATGCCATATTTTGGACCCGACAGTCAATGTTTGGTCGGATGACATTAGAGATGGTGGAGGTGGAGGAGACGTGCGTTTATAAACAAGACAATGAAGGAAAATGATACAGAAAACAGGAGACGTGAATTTATTTGGTTTAGCAGTAAAGTCTATGCTCACAAAGTCTGGAGGAGAAGCTCCATTATGCAGTATTTATAAGTTAGGACATGTTTGGACACTTTGAGTATCTCATAATTAATTTTGTGAATAGTAGTAAAATAGTTTGAGTTAAGATATTTTATTAGAATTTGGAAAAGAATAGAGAAAAAATTGAATAAAAATATTATAAAGTTAAAAAATTGTTTGAATATAATTTTATTAATATTATCCTTGTTTTGAAGTTTATAAAAGTTGTGTTTGGATAATGATTAGATGAAAATGTTAAAAATTTGAAATTAAAAAGTATTTTATGTTTGAGTGATATTTGAGAATAAGATTATAAGAAATTTTGAGAATTTCGAAAATTTTGAGTCTCATATGTGTATATGTGTCCAAACCCCAAGTCTCTCATCTGTCATCATGTTATAAGGTGAAGGGGGAGGAGAAAGAAGATGCAAATGTGCAGTGGAAGAGGAAGAGCCCTCAATATATAAGCCGTAGTAGACTCTTTAAGAAGCCATCCTTTGCATGTCTTGTCCCTTTAAGAGTCATCGAGAATACCCTGCCCTTGGAGATGGATTAAACAGACTACCATAAGCATGCTCATGCGAGCATAATGTTCAAACAACCATTCATAGACAAACAAGATTCTACATTATATGATGCTTGTTAGGCATGTAAACTTGCTTTCTTTCATGTTGTTCGTGACCCCAAGCTTTGGCCTAAAGATGTCTTTAGGCACTTGTTGGTTTGTCAGATTGTAAAGTTACTTTTTTTGTAAAGCAGATCTGACGAATCACATGAAACCATGTCAGATTATGATATTATTTTTATGTAATTTATTTGTGACTGTAGCATTCCTGATGAATAAATAATCATATTTAAAAAATTTGGGAATGAAGAAGGTTAAAGATCTATATCTGACAATCAAACACCATCTGAGACTAGAGTGAGACATGCTTGGTTTCACCTTCGTTTAAAAAAATTGCAAAATTTTGTCCAAAAATCATCAAGAATCCTCTGCAGTCTGCACCTCGTTCTACAGTCCCTCGATATTGGAGTCATTTCAACGTTGGCTTCCTTGGTCCTCAACTCCTCAATAAAGGAAACATTTATGTTAGATGTCAATCGAAAATTACTGCCAAAACGTTCAACAAAAAGATTCAGATTCCTCCGTTCTCTCTTTACTTCACTATCAAACGGGTTTTTCATTGAATTATAGGATTAAAGTGAGAGATATAAATAGAGTTCTTCTATAGTTACTGAAGACTTCATTCCAAAAAGTGTCTCGAATAGTATATTTCATTTTTTTTAAATTTTTTTATGCAGTTTTTAATCATTATAAACATTTAAAAAAATAAAAAAATCACAACATTATTTAAAAACACTTATTTAATCACTAAGTTAAAAAAAAAGAAAAAAAAAAGATTCGAGACACTCATTTGGGACACATATTCGGGACAAATAGTATTTCTGATATAAATATCAAGTGGATCTTATAGTATTATTGGATATTTAAAGGTACATTTGGTAAATGAGATGAGATGAGAAATTCTTAAAATTTTTTATAATTTCTTTCCCAAATATAACTCAATAACAAAATATGTTTTAATTATAAATTTTTAATTTTTTCATCTAATCATTATCTAATTATTACAATTTTTACAAGTTTCAAAACGAAACACAAATATCAATATAATTTTTTCAAATTTCAAAACAAAAATAATATTAAAAAAATAATATTGAAATAATTTTTTAATTTTATAATATTTTTATTCAAAATTACTTCTCGTTTTTTAAAATTTAATAAAACATCTTAATTCGAATCATTTCACTACTATTTTTCTATCATTCACAAAATTTTGAGATACTCCTAGTGTACAAACCAGCCATTGCTATCTGAAAAATTGTTCAAACAACTATAAATGGCATGCTATGGAATCTATCTCAAATATCCTATCTTTCTTTCCACTCTAGAAGTCTTAAAATTCGGTCAAGAGCTCAAGTACCGAAATTCCAAATGTTGGACCACAAAATGGATTGAAATGCAAAAACAGCTAGCATGAAAGCTCCCACTTGGAATTTGGAAGCGCTTCTCAGCTTTCATGGATCATGGCTTTATCCATGGAGTCCAAAAGTTAACGGATAAACGTCTACTTTAACAAGGATATATTGTCTGATCCATGAGTTTCAATGAACTGGACAAATGAACAGTCTTCTGTGAACAAAATGCTTACGTCTTTGCCATTCACACTAGCTATCTCGTGGCTTTTTGTGCCAGCCCTGATCCAGTACTCCTGCCTGTAACATCTTCCCTGTACATCAGGAAGGATTTTTGATAATTTTGTGGAAGAAATGATTGGATATTTGATGCACGAGGCAGTAGTGTGCTGCTTTATGGATTTTGCATTGTTTTGGTTTCACAACAGTACTTGAGATTATACAGACAAGATTGCAACGAAATCTCCAAGTGTTCATATATTCAGATGACTTGAATATTCTTAACAACGTTGAAGAATGCTAGATGGAGTGTATGTGTTTAAAACACCCAACTTGCACATCCAAGAATGAAAAAGACCCGATAGAATTGGCTTGGTCAGCATACAGCATATCAAAAACCTAATTTTCAAACGTAACATGCAAAGTATGAATGATGCTTTCTTGGATTTTATCTTGGAGAGTTGGATAGTGTGACAATCTAGCTCAATATGTTTAATTTGTACATTCTCTCATGAAATACAAGATTAGCAGAAATATGAAAGGCTGCTTTTTTATCACATAAGAGTAATACAACTTTATTACAACCAATAGGAAAATCGCGAAGGAAATAAAGAATCCAAGTGCATTGATCCACAACTAAAACTATGGATCTATACTAAGCTTTAATAGATGATCGAGATACAGTATATTGTTTCTTTGATTTCTAGGAAATCTGAGAGTCATTGAAAAACACACATTGACTTAAAATGAAGAATCTAGTATCAAGGCAATTGGCTTAACCGGCGGAGTATGCAAATGCCTTAAGATGTACAGAAGATCACGTTGGAAAAAAATGTATTGACTAGGAAAACTTTTGATGTATCATTAAACTCCATGAGCAGATTGAAAGTTTCATTTTCTATAACTTTACAATTATTATTGTACTTGTAAAGTTTCATTCTCTTCATATACCTTGACGGTGAGTTCTACTCTTGTTAACATTGTGTTTTGCACACATTTGGAATAGGCTCAACTTGGGTTTTTGGTCTTGGGCTTACGAACATAGAGAAAGCTCCAAGAGACGGGGGCCTTGGTGGAGGCCGGGGAGTCTCCAATGCCAAAGTCAATATCACCTTAGTATTTTGTGCAAGTGAATATGGAGTTCAGAGAGACTTATTTGTACCTGAGGATTGCTTTTTTTACCTAGTTTTTGGAGATCAACTGCCCATAGCTTGTGTCAGAGATACATGTCATTGTAGCTGTCCTCTTGGTTAGAGCCTATTAATGCGGCATGGCCTTCTAGGGTGGCGCAATAAATGCGGCATGGCTTCTTGTCCCCCCTACCCACTTGTAGGTGAACTATGTCAGTTTTCTCCCTACTTGTTGTTAGAGGATCAAGGGCTGATCGTGTTTACTGCTTGCATGCTCGCATAGGCTCTCTGAGGCTAGGTGCCGTAGGGGAGGTCAGGGTGATGTGTCCCTTCCTTCCTTGCCTTTAGAGACTTTCCACACGATTACGGCCATAGGCCAACCTTAGCCTTATGGTCGAGGGCCTTTGACGGGCCAATGGGTTGTTCGGCCAACCTGGGCTCCCCGTATTTGGGATTGTACTCTGGGCTTTTGGCTTGGGGGAAAAATCTCCTTACGGTTATCCCGCCAATTCCTATTAGACTGGTCCGATGGGAATTTCTATTTGCCTTTGTTTTTGTCTCTTCCCGCATTTTTAGCCATTTGCTATCTTCTCCTTTCGGCCACTCCTTTTGGAGTGGGCAACCATTTCACTTCTCGGCTCTTCCACGCATCAAGTCATAGGTTCCTGGCTCTTCCATTCCTTGAGTGTTTTGAGCCCCTGTCTTTCCTTCTTGAATCCTTTCATGTTTGTTTCACCTTTCATCTCTATATACTCATGGCCCCAAAGAGTTATTCTCGTGCTACCCTGAAAAGCCCCAAAAATCCAAAGCCTGTTGGTTCCCCTCGAGGCTTCGGGGATGTAAAGCTACTAAAGGACCACACAAAGGCCCAGAGATTTGATGGCTTCTCATGGCAGTTGGTGGTGACTCTTAGAGAGTTGGAGTCACTGAGGACAAAGTACAAGGTGCCGAGTGTCATCGATTTGGTGGTACCATCGCCAAACGAAGGCGTCGTGGACTCTGAGGGGTTCACGTCGAAAGTCACACTATACCCTACCATGTCTTCTAACGGTCTTAGACTGCCCTTTTGCTGTCCAATTTGTGATCTGCTAGACTTCATGGGCGTGGCTCCTGCCTAACTCCACCCTAATGCATGAAGGATCCCGGTGTGCTGCTAGATCATTTGGCGGCATGCTCTGGAGGAGGCTGGGTCTGATCGCCCTGACCTTACCAGTCAAGAGTTCCTCCTCATCCACAACCTTCTAAGGTAGAGCGGGAACGCTTGTAGTTTTCACTCTATCCAGGCACGGGTTTGTTTGGAGTCCCAATATAACAAGGTGAAAGAATGGAACATGCACTTCTTCTTTTGTGTCCGGCAAGGGGTGGGAGTTCCCCGTTGGGTAGGCCAATCATCGGGAATACCTTGTCTAGCTGCTATTCTTGCCAACCTATTTGCCTTGTGGTTTTCAACCCTCGAAACTTGCTAAATCTAAAATTATCTGAAGTAAGTGTGCTCGCCCTCTATTAACATTAAGTACTTTTTCAACTTCTCGCTCTTTGTAGCGAATTCCCCTTGTACTTGGCTAACCACCACCTGGGAATCCACTCGTACTTCTACTTCCTCAGCACGCAGGGACTTGACGATTGTTAGGTCAAAGAACAACACCTCATATTCTGCCTCGTTGTTTGTAGTTTTGAATGCTAGTTTGATAGCGTAGTTATGCTCTTCGCCCTTATCTGTAACCATATGCAAGACGAGCCATCGACAAAGGCTTGCTAGGGCTTCACGGGATGTGCATGTTCGGCCTTCTCAGGGAAGCATGTGAATTCTACCACAAAATTCGCCAACACCTGCATCTTGATCAAAGTCCATGGTGCGTACTCGATGTCGAATTCGCTCAACTCCACGGCCTAGTTTGTGAGGTGGCTTGAGGCGTCCAATCTTTGCAAGATCTTCTTTAGGGGGGTCTCGGTGAGAACCTTGACTGGGTGGGCTTGAAAATGTGGGCAGAGTTTTCAAGTGGTTACCACCAAGGCAAAGGCGAGTTGCTCTATGCTCGGGTATCTAGCCTCTGCTCCTCAATAGGCTTGGCTGGTGTAGTATACAAGTCTTTGGACCTCGTCTTCGTCTCGTACCAAGGCCGAGGAGGCTGCCTACGGGGAGACCAATAGGTACAAGACCAGGACCTCTCTGCATCTAGGCTGGCTAAGCAACGGAGGGCTGATGAGGTGCTTAGTCGTACTCTTCATCCTAGTTTTAAGCCTTTTGCAGTACTTTGAAGAAGGGAAGGCACTTATCAGTGGATCTTGACACGAAATGACTAAGGGCCGCTACGTAGGGCTGTAAAACGATTGGTCTGGACAGGAAAAACTGACCGAACCGAGAAACATAAGATTCGGTTTCGGTCCATGATTCCTCAGATCGAAGTGGACTGGACCGATCGAATTAAAAAAATATATTTTTATTTTTTATATATATTATTTTTTATATATATTATTTTATATAATAATTATATAATTAATTATGTAATTTTCATCTAACCTATTCCAATTTATAATATAAAATTTTAGATATGCAATTACAAAATAATATTCTATTAATTAAGTAGTGTATATTATCAATTAACTTATAACCAATTCACCATGAACTAATTACTAATATCTACATCTATATCTAATTAAAGTTATTAGAGAAATTTTTTGTAAAATACCTAAGTTGTAAGTAAATATAAAACAATTGGTAAATTATAAATTAACTAACCTAATACCAATTCCCCATTATGTATATATGTATATAGTATATATTATAATTTATATATAAATATAATTTATAATTTATAATATGTATTATGCATGTATATATAATTTATAATATGTATTATTGACCATATATTTTTTTTTAATGAGTTAGTTAAATAATCTACATTAATAATTTACTTAATTTTCATTTAGTAATTTAAAAAAATGTTTAATTGATTTATTTAGAAAAAAAAAAGAATAAAAAAAATTGGATTAGACCGAGTAGATGTTCGGTTTGGGAAAAATGATGGACTGAAAAAATGATGAACCGAATCGGGCCGGACCGTTTTCACCCCTACCGCTACCCGACCTGCCAGTTTTTGTACTTCATTTATGTTTTGAGGGGCGGGCATGTCTAGAATAGCTTCCACCTTTTCTGGGTTGGCCTTAATTCTTCACTCCAACACCATGAGGCCCAGGAGCTTCCTAGAGCGCATGCCGAAAGCACACTTTGTCGAGTAGGTTTATCTGGTACTGCCTCAACATTGTGAAGGCTTCTCAGAGGTCATCTACGTGCTTCTTAGGAGTTTCACTTTTGACCAGCAAATCTTCCACGTAGACCTCCATGTTTATTCTGATCTAATCTTTAAACATGCGATTGACCAGCCGCTAGAAGGTGGCCCCTGCGTTCTTTAGCTCGAACGGCATGGTTGAGTAGCAGTATTGCCCTCAGTCGGTGATGAACCACTTCTCCTCATCATTTGGGTTTATGAGGATTTGGTTGTACTCGGAGTAGGCGTCCATGAAGCTCATTGTAGGATGACTCGTCGTTGAGTCGACAATCAGGTCCAGGTGGCTCGGGTCCAGCAGGACTAGCTCTAGCAGCTTGTCGGGTTAGGTTCATCTGGTACAGTAGGACCACCATGAAGCCCAGGAACTTCCTGAAGCCCATGCCAAAAGCACACTTTGTCGGGTTAGGTTCATCTAATACTGCCTCAACACGGCGAAGGCTTCTCAAAGGTCGTCTACATGCTGCTCAGAAGTTTCACTTTTGACTAGCAAATCTTCCACGTAGACCTCTATGTTTCTCCTGATCTAATCTTTGAACATGCAATTGACCAGCTGCTAGAAGATGGCCTTTGCGTTCTTTAGCTCGAACGGCATGGTTGAGTAGCAGTATAGCCCTCAGTTTGTGATGAACCACTTCTCCTCATCATTTGGGTTTATGCGGATTTGGTTTTACTCGGAGTAGGCGTCCATGAAGCTCATCGTAGGATGACTCGTTGTCAAGTCGACAATCAGGTCCAGGTGGCTCGGGTCCAACAGGACCAGCTCTACGGCTTGTTTAGCTCCACCTTCCTAAGAGTGTGCTCGTCTTGAATCCCGTCATCTGCTAGGGTGCACTTAGGTGGGGGTGGGAGGATGTCCTACGTGCTCTTCCTTTCTTCCTCGATATTGGCTCCCCCTCCAGCATTAGCGGAGCTTGCACACTCATTTGGCTCCACGTTATCCCTCAGCTCATTGGTGTTTCCGTAGAGTCCTCTTTCTCCTTCCCTTCTAGCTGGTTCGTTGCCACTAGCCTTGCTTCCATCTTTACTGATGTTGCTTCCTCTTGTCCCCTAGTCATCTAAGAATGGGTTGTTGCAGGCATATGCAGAACATGTGAAGTCTATGGTAATCTCATGGTGCCACTGTTAATGTTGTGTTTCACATACCTTTGGGCTAGGCTCTCAGCAACTCGGATCTTCGGTCTTGAGCCTACGAACACAGAGAAAACATCCAGAGACGGGGGGCCTTGGTGGAGGCTGGGAAGTCTCTGATGTCAAAGTCAGTATCGTAGTAATATTTTGTGCCAATGAATAAGGAGTTCAGATAGACTTCTTAGTACATGAGAATTACCTTTTATACTTAGTTTCTAGGGGTCAATTGCCTATATCCCATGTCAGGGGTGCATGTCATCTCAGCTGCCCCCTTGGTCTAAGCTCATTAATGCAGCGTGGCCTTCTGGAGTGGCTTAATAAATGCGGCATGGCTTCCTGTCCCCTCTGCCCACTTGCAATTGCATTTTGTTAGTTTCGTCCCTACTTGTTGTTAGAGGATTAAAGGTTCGTCATGTTTACTGCCTACCTACCTGCAGAAGCTATCTAAGACTAAGCGTCATAGGGGGAGGCCAGGGCGATGTGTCCTTTGCTTCCCCCGCCTTTAGAGGCTTCCCGCATAGTCGCCACCATAGGCAGACCTCAACTTTATGGTCGCCGGGGGGGGGGGGGGGGGGNGGGGGGACCCTTGATGGGCCGATAGGTTGTCCAACCAACCTGGGCTTCCTGTATTGGGGTTGCACTCTAGGCCTTTGGCTCGGGGGAAAAATCCGCTTACAACTTTGATCCTCTACAAAACTTTACAATTACAATAATGGGGAAAGGATAAAGCATGGTCAATATTTACAATTACTTATTGATGTACTTTTATGTCAAAGTCTCATTGGATCCAATTCGAGCATTAGAAGTAAAGTCATGTCTTTGAACTTGTTGTGGTCAAAACTTTTCATTCTAACTCTTTAAAAGTGATTTGTAATTTTCTCCCTATTATCCATGTTGGAAGTCAATAGAACATCCATCAAAGTAATCTAAAATTTTGGCAAGACAATTGAGCAGGCAACAACTCTTTAGCTTAGGAAGGTTTCCAGTTTCCAACCTTGCCTTATTTCTCAAAGATGTTTATTCTACCTCTAGGTTGATCACTAATAATCTCCTCAACACTGTTGATAGATCTTTATTGTAGGAAGTTAGCAACTCCCTTGTAACTTGTAAATCAAGTTTTGATATTAGAGTTTGGAAGCGTACTCAAGGCAATTTTACCTTAAAATCTGTCCGAAACCATTTGAGAGACTAATTCATGTCTTCCCTTTTAGGTCTTTTATTTGGTGTCAGGGGATCCCCACCTAGATTTTTGTCTTCATTTGGACATTGTAGCACAATGGTATCGCTCTCAATGACAAGATCCAACAATGTGGTATTCTCATTGTTAACGTCATGTTTCGTACACCCTTGGGCTAGGTTGCTCAGTCGGACCAGGTCTTCACTCGAGTTGGATCCTGAGGCAAGAGAGGGGTGGCCCTGCGGTGGCCCGGGGAACTTCTGATTCCAAAGTTAGTATAGAGATTAAAATGCTTTAAAAAAGAATACAACTGTGGAATATAATTCACAACAGACTTAAGTTCAGTCTCCCTTACCTTGCAGTTCTAGGCAACCTTTATACTTGGTCCTTTAGGTCAAGTGGGCCATGCTCTATGTTTTGGTGTAGAGGGACGCCTCCCCCCTGAGTCTCCACCGCCATGCTGCATTTAATGCGGCGTAGTTTTCTTGGTGTCAGTCATTTAATGTGGCGTGGGTCTCTGGCAGAGTTTCCTAGTGCCATCTCTTTCCCTTTTCCCAAATCATGGTTTCCCGTGTCTTTCTGTAATGTCCCATCTCAATGTTGATGATTATCTCCGACTTACACGGGTCTGAAGCCCTCCTGACTCGCGTGGGTCTAGGACATGCCCCTGGTTACCAGAGGGGGCCTTTCTGGGCTTGGGCCGACGTTCCCCTGGCTCATGGGGCCTCTCACGGGTACCTGGAGGGCTTGGACAGGATGCGTGACTATGTCATCCTCAACCCTCAGCGCAGTTCCAAGGCCCTGGAGGCTTATATTCGGGCTCTGGACTTCAGATCCTTGAGCCTGATCCGCTCCCTTAATCATGCTGGAGATCTAGGGCGGGAGTCTATCCCGAATGCGTTCTTATCGGAAGATGATGACGCCAATGACTTCCTCCCTGCAAGCACTTCTGTGGTTGGCACAAGGAGAGGGGATTGTGAAGATCCCCCGGTTAGCTTCGAATGAGCGAAACCCTGCCGAGACGGACTCTTTTGATCTGCGGAAGGGCCTAGAGCTTCCCGGTCCTGATCCTCCCCCACGGCCGTAGTTCTTCTTTTCTTTGTCATGTACTTTCTTGGGGCCGCGTCAATGGTAAACGCCATGTGGTCCCTTTGTAAATTGTAGGTGGATTAATCAATAATTACATCTATCTTTCTTTTCTGCCCTGAGTTATCCTCTCGCACTGTTTGGCTGTCGTTTACCTGTAGCATTTTTCTTTTCTAGATGACGCTTTGAATTCTACTCTCCTGTCGTTAATGCTGTACCTGCCCTTTAGCCTTCTTGAGGGAGTGAGGTAATGGCTGGCATTTCTCCTGCAGATTCAAAGGGATTTCGAACAGTCATTTATTCATTGCTCATCTGTTGGTTGTCCTGCCTTTATGGCGTGGATGCTAGTTTCCCATGCGTACCATGAAATCTACGCTGGCGATTTCTGCAATATTCGCATTTGATCTGATGGAGCGCTTCGACGTGCACATTCTCTGACGTTGGGATGTGAACTGTCAGTCCTAGCCTATATATAGGTCCTCTCCCTTCATTGCTTCCCACCAAATCTTCCTTCCTGCTTTCTCAAGCTTTTGAAATCACGCATTCTCTCTTTCCCCCCTTGCACTAATATTGGTTGCTCTTAACTCCGATGGGTACCCTGGCTCAGGGTTGGCTTTGCAATGCTGAGTCTTGTGATGAGGTCTTATGGAGACATGTGCATGGCAGCCTCCTTCAAGCTCCCGTGGATGCCCTTCCAAAAGTTATGCCGTTCTTCATTACTTGGAGATATTTTAAAAAGATGGCATGTCCTCAGCCTTGCGAGGTAATCGTTTAATGGATTTTCCTGCTTCAGAACTCCTCGTGCAGTTCATGGTTCTTCCTTACATCCTTGGTTGCCCCCGCATCTAGGACAAGCAAGGCTTCCTTCCCTGGCTAGGTCAGCGAAGGGGATTTGGTGTCCTGGGCTTGCACAAGCCCTGACACTTCCTCTCCAGGAGTAGGAGTAGGAGTAGGAGAAGGGTCTATGATGGGAGGGACGGTGGAGGATCTCTCCTTCAACTCGAGCTCTTCAGGGAGTCCATAGAGCTCGAACTAACCACACCCCCTCCAACTTCGAGGTGATTTGTCTCCTGCTTTCCATCCTCGCCTCGGTACTTATTGGATGGTGCCTCTTTGGGGTTGCTGTTTGAATCCTGGGAGCCACCGTTCCCTTTTTTGCCAATGGTACCGTACCCCACCGGGACCGACTTGTGCCTTCGAGTTGGTTCTTTCTTTTTTGTATCTCTTTGCATGATTTCTCACTGTTGTATCGTATTCCCCTGGTTGCAATTGTCTTGTCAGTTGATGAATAAAATTCTCTTCTTTATGCTTTCTCATTTAGTTGCCTTTACTTTCGATGCTTTTACTTGCGATGCCTTCTATTACTCACGCCTTTCACTGGCAGCGGTATACCGTCTAGTTGCTCACATCGCAATGAGTGGATGATTATCTTGCAGGTACCCCACCAGGCGTAATTGAGCTTTTGCCCCTGTTGACCCCATCTTGCTTGAATTACGCCGTATAGCTAAAGTCACGATGGAAATTCCCTCAATGTGCTGTCATGCAGACTTGGCATATTTTCAATAGATGGCCAAGTGGTGCGTAAGCCAAACCTGACCAAGTTTACTGCAAAAGTCGATGCGCAGGTATATCACATGTAAATTTAACTTGACCATCACCGACTTGTCTTGTTGACTCTGTGCGGTGGGGCCTTAGGGCCTTTGCGGGCTTAAGTGGTCTCTGGACCATCTGCATTCCTCCAAGAGAGGAGCATGTTTATTCCCCTGCAGAGCTTTCCCGCACTGGGGAGTCTTCGTTCATTCCCTTATGCGAGTTTTCCTGTGCCCGGGAGCATTCCCCCTTAGGAGAGGATTTTCATCCTCTCATATGAGCTTTCCTTGACAGGAGCTTTTCCGTGCCCAGGAGCTTTCCCATGCGAGGAGTATTTCCTCGAGGGAGGTTTGTTCCTTCCTTAAGGGGAGCCTTGGTTCATCCTCTCAGGGGAGCATTTCCTCGGGGGAGCTTTCCCGCTCTAGGTACGTGGGCTCGGGGGAGGTTCGTCATTCCCTCAGGGGAGTATTCCAAAATGGGAGCTTTCCCACGCGAGGTACATGGCTTCAGGAGAGGTTCGACATTCCCTCAGGAGAGCATTCCCTTAAGAGAGCTTTCCCGCGCTAGATGGAACCTCGGAGGAGCCTTATTCATTCCTTTAAGGGAGCTTTCCGGCATGAGTTGGAACCTCAAGGGAGCCTTCATTCATTCCTTCAGGGGAAATGAGGAGCTTTCCTGCACGAGGCGGAACCTCGAGGGAGCCTTCATTCATTCCCTCAGGGGAGATTTCCTGCGCAAGGTAGAACTTCGAGGGAGCTTTCTTTCATTCCCTCGGGGGAGCTTTCCCCCGCGAGGTGGTTCCTCAAGGGAGGTTCGACATTCCCTCAAGGAGCATTCCCTTGTGGGAGATTTCCCTTGCTAGGTGAAACCTCGGGAGCCTTCACTCATTTCCTCGGGGGAGCATTCTCTTATGAAGTGGTTTCTCGAGGGAGGTTCGATATTCCCTCAGGAGAGCTTTCTCGCGCGAGGTGAAACCTCGGGGGAGACTTCATTCATTCCCTTGGGGGAGCTTTCCCGCTGGAGATAGTTCCTCAAGGGAGGTTCGACATTCCCTCAGGGGAGAATTACCTTGTGGGAGCTTTCCCGTGTGAGGTGAAATCTCGGGAGCCTTCATTAATTCTCTTCGGGGAGCATTCTCGCATGAGGTGGTTCCTCAGGGGAGGTTCAACATTCCCTTAGGGGAGCTTCCCTGCGCGAGGTGAAACCTCGGGGGAGCCTTCATTCATTTCCTTCGGGGAGTATTCTAGCACAAGGTGGAACCTCGGGAGAGCCTTCATTCATTCCCTTGGGGGATTTTTTCCACTCCAGGTGGTTGCCTCGAGGGAGGTTCGACATTCCCTCAGGGGAGCATTCCCTTGTGGAAGCTTTCCCTCTCCCAGGATCTTTTGGCAGTAGTGGAGTATTTCCTCGGGAAAGGTTCATTCATTTCCTCAGGGGAGCCTTCCCACTCGAGGTGCATGGGCTCGGGGGAGGTTCGTCATTCTCTCATGGGAGCTTTCTCGCGTGAGGTGCGTGGCCTCGAGGGAGGTTCGTCATTCCCTCAGGGGAGCATTCTCTTATGGGAGCTTTCCCGCACGAGGTGTCTTGCCTTGGGGGAGGTTCGGCATGTCCTCAGGGGAGCCTTGTTTCATTGACTTAGAATTGTAGTCATCTGTAGTTTTTGCGAGTTTCCTGAAAGAGATTCAGTATTTTCATTAATTTACCACAAGTTCATATTTACAAAGTATGCAAACAAAAAATAAAAATAAAAATGTCAAAAATGGGGAGGGCCCCGGTTGTCCTTTCTTCGTGTCATGCACCCCTCCTCCTCCCTCCTAGTCGGGATAGCTTGCATCCTGATGGGAGCTTGTCATGACTTCAAGATTGGCACATGTCCGCTTGTCGCCTCCCCCTAGTGGACTTTAGCTCCTGCATATAGTGTTCCCGCTCGAGGTCGGCTCTCCCCGAATCTCACCGATTCATTAAATCGTAGGAAACTTGATTTTTAGGTGGTAGGTGGAGGTGATGGCTTGTAGTTGGTTGAGTGTCAAGCGGCCGATGATGGCTTTGTAAGAGGAAGGAACCTTTACTACCAGAAAGTTTACCATAACCGAGGCGACGCAGGGTGGGTTGCCTACCTAGACTGATAGGGCGATGGTCCCCATTGGCTGGATTGTTTCTCCCAAAAAGCCTTTGAGCTGCATTGGGGTTGGTTGGAGTCAAGCTGCATCTATCCCCATGAGGGTGAATGCATCCCAGAACAAGATGTCTGCCTAGTTGCTGTTGTCGATGAGGATTCTTCTGGTGGTGAAGTTGGCGACCTGCATGGTGACCACAAGCACGTCGCCGTGCTTATAGAATACCCCTTCCTCGTCAGCTTCCCTGAAAGAGATTACAGGAGTGGGCTCGGTTCTGGGGAGCTTCACAGGTCGGTAGGAGGCTGAGTAAATTTCTCGATATCGGGCCTTTCTGGCATGGGCCTTTCTCCTGGACGAGGTTGCCCATCCACTGATGAAGCCTCCCATGATGGTGCGAATCTCCCCTGTAGGGGGAACCGTCTGGTACACCTTCTGAGAGGGTGGGGGCGGTTGGCGTTGTGTGTCTCCTCTTCTCGGGCTCTCTCGTCTCCTTTTTTGGTATTTTCGAGCTAGGCTCCTCTCCCTGGAATGCCCCCTCCACTAGGAGGGTGGATACCGAAGTGAATGGTAGCCTGTTGGGGTGATCGGCACTCCCCAATGTGGTGAGAAGTGGTTTGATGGTGGGTGCAGTAGCAGTGTTCCCTAAGGTGTGCCACTTTTTCTCCTGTGCGACAACGAACGTCGAACGGTTGGACTTGTGTTACATGCCTCTTACAATGGACTCCTTCTTTCTCAACTTCCACTGTTTACGTTCCATCTTCTCCCGGGTGGGGCCTTTGGTCAAGGCCTTTTCCATCTTACACATTCCCTCCACCTCCTTCTGCCGGGGCTCAGTTAGGGTGAGAAAGGTATCCTCTACATTAATAAAGTTATCGGCCTGGTCCATGAATTCTCGAAGGGTGGTAGAGGTCTTTTTCGCCAGCTCCGCCATGAATATCGATCAGGGCTAGACCCCTTCGAGCAACGTCGACAGGGTGATCTTCTCATCATGGTCTTCCACGGTCATATGCTCCTTCTTGAAGCTGGCTAGGTAGGCTCTCGTCTTCCTTCTGCTTGATGGTGAGGAGGTAAGCGGCCGGGCATCTTCACCTTCGACTGGCCATAAAGTGAGTGAGGAACAGGCAGGCCAACTCGTCAAAGTTCTCATTGGATCCGGGTGCCAATGTTCCAAACCACGTTCTTGCGGGTCTCTTCAGGGTTAGCGGAAAGGCCTTGCATGCCACCTCTCCGGGGAACCCATGCAGAGTCATGTAGGCCTTAAAGGTCTCAAAGTGTTCCACTGGGTCTCGGGTCCCATCACATGCTTCCACGGGCAGGACTCGAAACTTTGGTGGCAATGGGACCGCCATCACCCGTGCACTATACAATAGATCCGTGCTGACCAGTAGTTGGTCTATTGAGGACGAGCTGCCCATCTTCGTCAATACCTCCTCATACTTTCCTTGAATGTTACGCAGGTCTTGCTGCATGCGTTTCCTTTCATCCTGGGCATTGTCACCCTCCTCCTCTTTTCTTGATTGGTGTTTGCTGACACTGGGCTCATCTTGGTGTACCAAGTCGCGGAAGGTATCCTTAAGGGCTTGGTTTTCCTCCCGAATGTCCTTCACCTCGTTATTGAGTCTTTCAATGAGCTGCTCCATAACGACTAACGAGGTGAAGGAGCATAAGATTAGTCGAATCCCACAAACAGCGCCAAATGCCTGTTATCGTCGATCACTCTTATTGTCACCAAATGGCGACATCGGCTGGTCAGTGGCCATTCCACGTGTCCGATGCCAATTTCCCATATGCTACCCTCGGAGTGCTGATACAACTCTCGTCGCTTCGCATATCCTACAAGTTAGGCTGTCAGACGCTATCCCCTATCCACAACTATGAGATCGCACCTTTAAATTCGCTTCCCTCTCTGTCAGCATTTCTAACTTTCTTCAACCTTTTGTGTTTCTACTGTGTTTGCTGCCCTCCTTTTCTTGTAAACTAAACTTTTTCTTGCTTTACTTAGTCTTCCTAGCCCCAATGGCTTCCCAAAAACCCACCATCCTGACTGGCTCTGTGCACCGCTCTAAGGCCGGCTTGTCGGAGCCCAAGTTCTTGGGTCGTCGCTAGCACTTTGGGGCCACCCTGGCCTTTCTTCAATCTCTAGGACTGACCTACCACATTCCAAATTCGGTTATTCTAGAAGTCCTGTACCGCCTGACTGGCTCTGTGCACCGCTCTAGGGGTCATAAGGGCATGTTTTCCTGTTGGCTAAGACTACCTTTTCCCCATCCTATCCATGAAGTCTTGTACCGCCTGGGACTGGCTCCCGCTCAGCTTCATCCGAATGTTTTTCTTATATGCTGTTGCATTCTATGGCAGAGGACTCTGTTGAAGTCAGATCCATAGAATGCCGATCTTACTTATTGTGAGTTCCTCCTGATTCACCATATACAAAGAGGAATAGGAGAGATTTACAGCTTCAGGGGAGTGGTGCCTGCGCTGGTTGTGCTGGAGCCAAGATACCACAAAGTCTCGCCCTGGACCGGCAGATTCTTTTTCGTGGGTGGCCGAGGTTGGGAATTCTTAGTGAGACAAATATCCCGGGCCAAGTTCCCTATAAAGGCAGCTTGGGGAGTTGTACCGAACGACAAGGCAGTGCGCCCTGTGGCCACTCCAAGGTCCTTCTCGGGGAAGATAGTCTGTCTGCCTTCCTTCCTCCGTTGGGTCATGTCGCTCCCTCTGCTTGGGGTGTGGTGTATGAACCTTTGACGCGCTCTTTGAGGAAACAGGCCGCTGAGTCCTCTCTCAAATATAAAGGGAAGAGGATCTATCCAGAGCCAAGGGGGGAGGTCCAAATGTCTCCAAAGGCCTTGGCTCCCTGGACGATTAGTGCGGCTTGTCTCCTGTCTCTGTAGAGATGGTTGGCCCTCATTCCTCTTCTGCAATGCTTTGCCAACATCAGGGGGCTAGGGCGTTGCTGAGCCCAAGTGCAGCTTCTAAGTCCCTTCCTCTTGCTGTCTCTGTGAGGAATCCTGGCCGTACGAACCCGTGCATCTTGGTGAATGTGACTAGCACTTCGCATAGGGCGAAAGTGGTTAACATGCACTTTTGGAGTGCTTTTCTGGATAGGGCACCTCGGCAAACCTGGATGATTGAACCCCTCCGGAGTTGAATGTCGAGATGTCTCCTTCTCCGTCGTCCATTGCTCGGTCCCTGATTGAAGCCTTCGACCTTGATGAGGCCTCGGATCCTTTTCGAGTTGATCTTGATGACGAATAAGTCTCAGATTTTGGGTGCGTCCCCACTGTGGGTGAGAGCCTGGTTGCTGCCTCCCAGGCTAGGTCTGGAGCGGGGAGGCTGGCGGGGGTGTAAGGTTCTTCCACCCCTTCGAGCCTTGGAAGGAAAGTGTCAAAGGTGCCTTTAGCTTGCACCCCGCCGAGCCCTAGCAAATCGGTTGCTGGGGCAGCTAGTTCCTCTGGGGATGACGGTTGCCAGCTCGGGGGCGAGAGTGGTCCTTCTGTGGCCGTTCCCCTTATTTTGTCAGTGAGCGAAGGTGCTTTGATCGGGCTTGGCAGAGGTGATCCAGTTAAGTCCCCCAGAAGGGAAGTGTGTTCTTTGGAAACTGCTAACACGGAAGTTCCTGCTGATCCTTTGAACGAGTCCCTACGGGAGGATTCTCGGCATAGGCCCCGAAGTGAAGTGGCTACAAGAACTTCTCTCTGAGATACTTTTCACATTCCACATTCCTTTCTACTCTCTTGGTCTTGAGTCTGCTGTCTAACCTTAGAGCCCGTGTAGGGAATAAGAGCGCTAGCCTAGCACGTTGCTAAAGGTGAGGTACAGCGTCTTCGGTCCGTAGAGGAGCAGGGGAGGGAAGAGTGGGAGTACTTGAAGGCAGAGCTGGCTGTGGCTCAAGAGTGGGCTCTGAAGACCTAGGAGTCCTTAAGTAGGCTCCTAGAATCACGGGATCTTCTCCAAACAGAGAATGAGGAGTTGAGAGGCCTACAAGAGTTCTACTTACGTCGGATCAAGATGCTGGAGGAGGAGTGTTCAGACCTATTTGCCATTGTGGAGGATCACAGGGTTCCCGTGAGAGGAATGCTGGTTAGGAGGTGGTTATCCAGGATCTGGGCAGCGACCTATCGAAGGTGCAAGAGGTGGCCACGTGATCAATTAAGTAGCTAGGAAAAGCTCTTTCTATCCGCGATGAGGCATGGTCTCACGGGTACCTGGAGGGCTTGGACAGGATGCGTGACTATGTCATCCTCAACCCTCAGCGCAGTTCCAAGGCCCTGGAGGCTCATATTCGGGCTCTGGACTTCAGAATCCTCGAGCCTGATCCGCCTCCCTTAATCATGCTGGAGATCTAGGGCGGGAGTCTATCCCGAATGCGTTCTTATCGGAAGATGATGACGCCAATGACTTCCTCCCTGCAAGCACTTCTGTGGTTGGCACAAGGAGAGGGGATTGTGAAGATCCCCCGGTTAGCTTCGAATGAGCGAAACCCTGCCGAGACGGACTCTTTTGATCTGCGGAAGGGCCTAGAGCTTCCCGGTCCTGATCCTCCCCCACGGCCGTAGTTCTTCTTTTCTTTGTCATGTACTTTCTTGGGGCCGCGTCAATGGTAAACGCCATGTGGTCCCTTTGTAAATTGTAGGTGGATTAATCAATAATTACATCTATCTTTCTTTTCTGCCCTGAGTTATCCTCTCGCACTGTTTGGCTGTCGTTTACCTGTAGCATTTTTCTTTTCTAGATGACGCTTTGAATTCTACTCTCCTGTCGTTAATGCTGTACCTGCCCTTTAGCCTTCTTGAGGGAGTGAGGTAATGGCTGGCATTTCTCCTGCAGATTCAAAGGGATTTCGAACAGTCATTTATTCATTGCTCATCTGTTGGTTGTCCTGCCTTTATGGCGTGGATGCTAGTTTCCCATGCGTACCATGAAATCTACGCTGGCGATTTCTGCAATATTCGCATTTGATCTGATGGAGCGCTTCGACGTGCACATTCTCTGACGTTGGGATGTGAACTGTCAGTCCTAGCCTATATATAGGTCCTCTCCCTTCATTGCTTCCCACCAAATCTTCCTTCCTGCTTTCTCAAGCGTTTTGAAATCACGCATTCTCTCTTTCCCCCCTTGCACTAATATTGGTTGCTCTTAACTCCGATGGGTACCCTGGCTCAGGGTTGGCTTTGCAATGCTGAGTCTTGTGATGAGGTCTTATGGAGACATGTGCATGGCAGCCTCCTTCAAGCTCCCGTGGATGCCCTTCCAAAAGTTATGCCGTTCTTCATTACTTGGAGATATTTTAAAAAGATGGCATGTCCTCAGCCTTGCGAGGTAATCGTTTAATGGATTTTCCTGCTTCAGAACTCCTCGTGCAGTTCATGGTTCTTCCTTACATCCTTGGTTGCCCCCGCATCTAGGACAAGCAAGGCTTCCTTCCCTGGCTAGGTCAGCGAAGGGGATTTGGTGTCCTGGGCTTGCACAAGCCCTGACACTTCCTCTCCAGGAGTAGGAGTAGGAGTAGGAGAAGGGTCTATGATGGGAGGGACGGTGGAGGATCTCTCCTTCAACTCGAGCTCTTCAGGGAGTCCATAGAGCTCGAACTAACCACACCCCCTCCAACTTCGAGGTGATTTGTCTCCTGCTTTCCATCCTCGCCTCGGTACTTATTGGATGGTGCCTCTCTGGGGTTGCTGTTTGAATCCTGGGAGCCACCGTTCCCTTTTTTGCCGATGGTACCGTACCCCACCGGGACCGACTTGTGCCTTCGAGTTGGTTCTTTCTTTTTTGTATCTCTTTGCATGATTTCTCACTGTTGTATCGTATTCCCCTGGTTGCAATTGTCTTGTCAGTTGATGAATAAAATTCTCTTCTTTATGCTTTCTCATTTAGTTGCCTTTACTTTCGATGCTTTTACTTGCGATGCCTTCTATTACTCACGCCTTTCACTGGCAGCGGTATACCGTCTAGTTGCTCACATCGCAATGAGTGGATGATTATCTTGCAGGTACCCCACCAGGCGTAATTGAGCTTTTGCCCCTGTTGACCCCATCTTGCTTGAATTACGCCGTATAGCTAAAGTCACGATGGAAATTCCCTCAATGTGCTGTCATGCAGACTTGGCATATTTTCAATAGATGGCCAAGTGGTGCGTAAGCCAAACCTGACCAAGTTTACTGCAAAAGTCGATGCGCAGGTATATCACATGTAAATTTAACTTGACCATCACCGACTTGTCTTGTTGACTCGGTGCGGTGGGGCCTTAGGGCCTTTGAGGGCTTAAGTGGTCTCTGGACCATCCGCATTCCTCCAAGAGAGGAGCATGTTTATTCTCCTGGAGAGCTTTCCCGCACTAGGGAGTCTTCGTTCATTCTCTTATGCGAGTTTTCCTACGCCCGGGAGCATTCCCCCTTAGGAGAGGATTTTCATCCTCTCATATGAGCTTTCCTTGATAGGAGCTTTCCCGTGCCCAGGAGCTTTCCCAGGCGAGGAGTATTTTCTTGAGGGAGGTTTGTTCCTTCCTTAAGGGGAGCCTTGGTTCATTCCCTCAGGGGAGCATTCCCTCGGAGGAGCTTTCCCGCGCTAGGTACATGGCTTCAGGAGAGGTTCGACATTCCCTCAGGAGAGCATTCCCTCGGGAGAGATTTCCCGCGCTAGGTGGAACCTCGGAGGAGCCTTATTCATTCCTTTAAGGGAGCTTTCCGGCGTGAGTTGGAACCTCGAGGGAGCCTTCATTCATTCCCTCAGGGGAAATGAGGAGCTTTCCTGCACGAGGCGGAACCTCGGGGGAGCCTTCATTCATTCCCTCAGGGGAGATTTCCTGGGCAAGGTAGAACTTCGGGGGAGCTTTCTTTCATTCCCTCGGGGGAGCTTTCCCCCGCGAGGTGGTTCCTCAAGGGAGGTTCGACATTCCCTCAAGGAGCATTCCCTTGTGAGAGATTTCCCTTGCTAGGTGAAACCTCGGGAGCCTTCACTCATTTCCTCGAGGGAGCATTCTCTTATGAAGTGGTTTCTCGGGGGAGGTTCGATATTCCCTCAGGAGAGCTTTCTCGCGCGAGGTGAAACCTCGGGGGAGCCTTCATTCATTCCCTTGGGGGAGCTTTCTCGCTGGAGATAGTTCCTCAGGGGAGGTTCGACATTCCCTCAGGGGAGAATTACCTTGTGGGAGCTTTCCTGCATGAGGTGAAACCTCGGGAGCCTTCATTAATTCCCTCCGGGGAGCATTCTCGCATGAGGTGGTTCCTCGGGGGAGGTTCGACATTCCCTTAAGGGAGCTTTCCTGCACGAGGTGAAACCTCGGGGGAGCCTTCATTCATTTCCTTCGGGGAGTATTCTAGCACGAGGTGGAACCTCGGGGGAGCCTTCATTCATTCCCTTGGGAGAGCTTTTCCACTCCAGGTGGTTGCCTCGAGTGAGGTTCGACATTCCCTCAGGGGAGCATTCCCTTGTGGAAGCTTTCCCTCTCCCGGGAGCTTTCGACGACAGTGGAGTATTTCCTCGGGAGAGGTTCGTTCATTCCCTCATGGGAGCTTTCCCACTCGAGGTGCATGGGCTTGGGGGAGGTTCGTCATTCCCTCATGGGAGCTTTCTCGCGTGAGGTGCGTGGCCTCAGGGGAGGTTCGTCATTCCCTCAGGGGAGCATTCTCTTATGGGAGCTTTCCCGCACGAGGTGTCTTGCCTTGGGGGAGGTTCGGCATGTCCTCAGGGGAGCCTTGTTTCATTGACTAAGAATTGTATTCATCTATAGTTTTTGTGAGTTTCCTGAAAGAGATTCAATATTTTCATTAATCTACCACAAGTTCATATTTACAAAGTATGCAAACAAAAAATAAAAATAAAAATGTCAAAAATGGGGAGGGCCCCGGTTGTCCTTTCTTCGTGTCATGCACCCCTCCTCCTCCCTCATAGTCGGGATAGCTTGCATCCTGATGGGAGCTTGTCATGACTTCAAGATTGGCACATGTCCGCTTGTCGCCTCCCCCTAGTGGACTTTAGCTCCTGCATATAGTGTTCCCGCGTCGAGGTCGGCTCTCCCCGAATCTCACCGATTCATTAAATCGTAGGAAACTTGATTTTTAGGTGGTAGGTGGAGGTGATGGCTTGTAGTTGGTTGAGTGTCAAGCGGCCGATGATGGCTTTGTAAGAGGAAGGAACCTTTACTACCAGAAAGTTTACCATAACCGAGGCGACGCAGGGTGGGTTGCCTACCTAGACTGATAGGGCGATGGTCCCCATTGGCTGGATTGTTTCTCCCAAAAAGCCTTTGAGCTGCATTGGGGTTGGTTGGAGTCAAGCTGCATCTATCCCCACGAGGGTGAATGCATCCCAGAACAAGATGTCTGCCGAGTTGCTGTTGTCGATGAGGATTCTTCTAGTGGTGAAGTTGGCGACCTGCATGGTGACCACCAGCACGTCGCCGTGCTTATAGAATACCCCTTCCTTGTCAGCTTCCCTGAAGGAGATTATAGGAGTGGGCTCGGTTCTGGGGAGCTTCACAGGTCGGTAGGAGGCTGAGTAAATTTCTCGATATCGGGCCTTTCTGGCATGGGCCTTTCTCCTGGACGAGGTTGCCCATCCACTGATGAAGCCTCCCATGATGGTGCGAATCTCCCCTGTAGGGGGAACCGTCTGGTACACCTTCTGAGAGGGTGGGGGCGGTTGGCGTTGTGTGTCTCCTCTTCTCGGGCTCTCTCGTCTCCTTTTTTGGTATTTTCGAGCTAGGCTCCTCTCCCTGGAATGCCCCCTCCACTAGGAGGGTGGATACCGAAGTGAATGGTAGCCTGTTGGGGTGATCGGCACTCCCCAATGTGGTGAGAAGTGGTTTGATGGTGGGTGCAGTAGCAGTGTTCCCTAAGGTGTGCCACTTTTTCTCCTGTGCGACAACGAACGTCGAACGGTTGGACTTGTGTTACATGCCTCTTACAATGGACTCCTTCTTTCTCAACTTCCACTGTTTACGTTCCATCTTCTCCCGGGTGGGGCCTTTGGTCAAGGCCTTTTCCATCTTACACATTCCCTCCACCTCCTTCTGCCGGGGCTCAGTTAGGGTGAGAAAGGTATCCTCTACATTAATAAAGTTATCGGCCTGGTCCATGAATTCTCGAAGGGTGGTAGAGGTCTTTTTCGCCAGCTCCGCCATGAATATCGATCAGGGCTAGACCCCTTCGAGCAACGTCGACAGGGTGATCTTCTCATCATGGTCTTCCACGGTCATATGCTCCTTCTTGAAGCTGGCTAGGTAGGCTCTCGTCTTCCTTCTGCTTGATGGTGAGGAGGTAAGCGGCCGGGCATCTTCACCTTCGACTGGCCATAAAGTGAGTGAGGAACAGGCAGGCCAACTCGTCAAAGTTCTCATTGGATCCGGGTGCCAATGTTCCAAACCACGTTCTTGCGGGTCTCTTCAGGGTTAGCGGAAAGGCCTTGCATGCCACCTCTCCGGGGAACCCATGCAGAGTCATGTAGGCCTTAAAGGTCTCAAAGTGTTCCACTGGGTCTCGGGTCCCATCACATGCTTCCACGGGCAGGACTCGAAACTTTGGTGGCAATGGGACCGCCATCACCCGTGCACTATACAATAGATCCGTGCTGACCAGTAGTTGGTCTATTGAGGACGAGCTGCCCATCTTCGTCAATACCTCCTCATACTTTCCTTGAATGTTACGCAGGTCTTGCTGCATGCGTTTCCTTTCATCCTGGGCATTGTCACCCTCCTCCTCTTTTCTTGATTGGTGTTTGCTGACACTGGGCTCATCTTGGTGTACCAAGTCGCGGAAGGTATCCTTAAGGGCTTGGTTTTCCTCCCGAATGTCCTTCACCTCGTTATTGAGTCTTTCAATGAGCTGCTCCATAATGGCTAACCTTGCTTCTATACCACTTGCCATGCCTTCGTCCTGCTCCCGTGCCAATTAAGAACGGGTCCTCGCAAGCATATGAAGGACACACTCGATCATAAGATTAGTCGAATCCCACAAACAGCGCCAAATGTTAACTTCGTGTTTCATACGCCCTTGGGTCGGGTCACTCAGCTGGACTGAGTCTTCACTCGAGTTGGATCCTTAGGCAAGAGAGGGGTGGCCCTGCGGTGACTTGGGGAATCTCCGATGCCAAAATTAGTAGAGAAATTGAAATGTTTTAAAGAAGAAAACAATAGTGGAGTATAATTCACAACGGACATGAGTTCAGTCACCCTTACCTCGTAGTTCTTGGCGACCTTTATACTTGGTCCTTTACGTCAGGTGGGCCATGCCCTGTGTTCTGGGGCAGAGGGACGCCTCCCCCCAGAATCTCTACCACCATGCTGCATTTAATGCGGCGTAGTTTTCTTGGTATTATTCATTTAATGTGGCGTGGGTCTTTGGCAGAGTTGCCTAGTGCCGTTTCTTCCCATTTTCCCTGATCATGGTGTCTCGCATCCTTCTAGAACGTCCTATCTCAATGTTGATGATTACCTCCGACTTGCACGGGTCTGGAGCTCGCTTGACTCACATGGGTCTGAGACTCACCCTAGGTTACCAGAGGGGGCCTTTTTGGGCTCGGGCCGATGTTTTCATGACTCATGGGGCCTAACAAAGTAATGGGCCTGGGGTAGTATTTTGGGCTATGGGCCCTGACGAAAATACCTTTAACACCCATAGTCTCTAATTATTCGTCTTACTTTGATGGCACTCTAGAGACTGCGAAATACATCTTCACTGATTGTTCCATTTTTAAGTGGGTATGGCTTAATTTTGCCTCTATCTTAGGTTATACACATATTGCTTCTAGCAATTGGAACACTATTCAATGATGGTCCTCATTTTGTGGCTCTGATCAATTCCACTTGCTCACCCACTTGTTGCCTTCTCGCATTCCTTGGGAGGTTTCGTTAACTAGGAACATGGCTAGGTTTGAAGATACCCACACTAGTGTTATCACTATCATTTACAATAACAACAATTGGCTGTGTGATCTCAAACCCTTGCTTAAGCCCAAGTCCTTATTGTCTTGTTCCAATGCTTCAGTTATGTATGATTTCAACAGTAAGCAAAGTCCAAAAACTTTAAACATAGTGCTGCTTTTAATATTTAGTAATTTGATCAATTTTGTATAAAGATATAATATTTATATAATTTATTTTACCAAAATTTTAGACTAATGAAGAAAATATAAATTTGGTCATTTCATTTATATTCTATGAATTCCCACACGTGTGAGTAATTAGGATTTTATATAATTTCTTGACACACATTTTTTAACAATATAGAGATCAAACGTTAGACACAATACAGTGTAGGTAACCCCAATCCAAAGTTGAGTAGTGCATCCCTTAGAGCTTTATACCATTGCTGTGGTGCTTGCTTCAGCCTATAGATACTCTTTTTTAACTTGCATACATGGTGAGGTTTAGATGAATCTTCAAACCCCAAAGGTTGATGCATGAAAATTGTTTCTACAAGAGTACTATGCAAGAATGCATTGTTAATGTCCAATTGACGTAATGACCACCCATGCATGACAACAATGGTTAGAATGAGCCTAATTGTTGCTAGTTTCACCATTGGGCTGAATGTTTGAGAGTAGTCAACTCCTGGTCTTTGATGAAAACCTTTGGCAATAAGCCGAGCTTTTGTATCGACTTATTGTGTCATGGGGAACTAATTCCTATGTCCTATGATGAAGAAGTGTTGTGACTTCATCTAACATTGCTTTGGGCTAGTTTGGATTCTTAAGAGCAGGACTAACACATGTAGGCTCTGGTGGTTTAGGTATTGGATGCTTAGAGGTGTGGTGAATTTGCTTTGGCCGAAAGATATTGTTCAAGGATCTTGTGATCATGGTGCATGTGGGTTGTGGTAAAGAAGGAGGTGAGTTTGCATGAGTTACCAGATCTGAACTTGCTGTCTCGGGAACTTTAGTTGAAGTAGAAGAAGCATGTGAGATGTCTTCTTGAGGCCATGAGACATGTAAGCTATCATTGGAAACAAGCTGTAAAATTAGTCCTGAAGAGAATTCATTTTCAGTGATGGATGATGTAGGAGGTGTTGTAGCTGACTCTTTTTTGAAAGGATAGACAGATTCATCAAAGATGACATGCCTAGAAGTATAGAAACGCTGAGTGGGAAGATGAAGACACAAGTAAGCACTTTGAGTAGTTGAATAACCAACAAAAACACATGGGATAGATTTATGTTGGAGCTTGTTGGTGTTATAAGGCTTAAGCCAAGGAAAACATAGGCACCCAAATGATCTCAGTTTCTCATACCGAGGCTTTTGATTAAATAGAACTTCAAGTAGTATTTTATGTTGAAGAACAGGTGAAGGAAGTCTATTTATCAAATAAGTGGTTGTTGCAAACGCATATGCCCAGTATTCTGATGGAAGTGAAGCATGACTAAGAAGTGTTTTGCCTATCTCTACAATGTGTCTATGACGACTCTCGGAAACTTTGTTTTGTTGGGGTGTATGTGAAGCAGTTGTGTAATGGCTAATGCCATGCTCAGTGAAGAAAGGTCGAAGGGCAACAAATTCCCTTCCATTATCAGGGTACACCCCTTTAATTTTAATGTCAAACCTTATTTTAATCATTTTGTAGAAATGATGAAATATGTGTTTGACATCGGATTTTTGATGCAATTGATAGAACCAAACATATTTTGTGAAATGATCAACAAAAATTACATAGAATTGATGACCATTGAGACTAGTTGTGGGTGTGGGTCCCCATACATCCGTATAAATTAAATCAAATGGAGTTTTGCTAGTTAAACCATGTTTATGAAAAGGCAACTGATGAGCTTTATTGATGAGACATGAGTGACAATGAATAGAATTTGAATCACAAGAACTTGTTGGAAGGGAATAACTACTAATGATTTGGTTGACAACTTTTGAAGATGGATGGCCTAGTCGCTGATGCCAACTAGTTGCTGAAATTCTTTCATGAATAAGAGCAACAGGAGTAGCAGCAGGTGATGAAGGTAGATGATAGACTCCATGCTCACACGGTCCTCGAAGAATTGTCTCCCTTATTCTCCGATCCTTCACAAGAAAAATTTTTGGGTGCAATTCCAGTAAAACATTGTTTTGCTTTGTGAAGTGATGAATAGATATCAACTATTTATTTATATTAGGTACGTAAAGGGTATCTTGAACTTGAAACTATCTTTTTGGAAATGATAGAGTGAGGGAGCCAGAGTGAGTAATGGGCAAACCTGATCCATTTCCAATAATAACCTTATTAGTACCGTCATATTCTGAATGAAATTTTAGATTTGAAACCTGAGATGTGATATTATGGGAAGCTACTCAGTCAAGAAGCCAACGTTTGTCTAGGCTAGGAGTAGCAGTGGTGCAGTTCACATGTGCTTCAGGTTGCTTCAGTTTGGGGCAATATTTTGCAATATGTCCTTGTTGATCACAAAACTGGCACTTTGATGGGTATTTGTATTGCTTGAACTGTCAAGGTTTTGACTTAGAATCATTTTTGGAAGATTGGAAGTTTTGTGAATTCTGAGGCTTTGAAGCATGGGAATCTCAACGTTGAGTATTGTTGGCAGTGAGCACCAAGGATTGTGTTTTTTAATCAATTCTTTTGAGATAGGTCTCATGACCAATTAAAAGATCATGTAACTCTTCAAATGAGAGGGAGGATTCTCGGGCTCTAATGGGGTAAACAATGTCACAATATTCAGAGCCTAATCCATGTAAGACATATAAAGTGATGTCATCTTGAGATAGAGGAGCATTAATTAGTGCAAGCTCATCATCAATGCTTTTAACAAAGTGGAGATACTATGTTATGATGCGAGTACCACGCTGCATGAGGGTAAGATCCTCTTTGAGCTGCATTACGTGAGTCCTTGATCGGCTTGCATATAGTTTGATAAGTTTGGTCTAGGCTTGACGAGACATCTATGAGGTTACTATGAGCGGTATCACAGTTGGAGAAACAGAGGTCAGAATAGCACTTAGGATAAGTTTATCCTAATGAAACCAAAGTTGATAAGTTGCAATAGCAGCTGCATCATTTGATGTCAGTTGAATTGGGCATGTATGAGTTCCATTGACATAGCTATAGAGGTTATAACCGAGGAGTAATGACTCAAATTGAGCATGCCATGAAGAAAAATTTGTTGGTCTGAGCCCTGCAATGATATGTTGAGTAGCATTGATGGCTACGGGGTGCTTTCAGATGAGGAGTTGCCTGTGGCAATATAAGGGAAGGAAAAACAAAAACCAGAAAGATACTCGTTAGAGTTTTTGGGGCTTTTAGACTGATACCATATAGAGAAATGTACAGAGTTTTGAAAGTTGGTTCACACACTTTCATCAAATGATAAAACCACATATATATACATATTTTGAAACTAAGAAACTGTTCCTAAACTTACCCTGGGTTTGAGTAGTGAGAAGTGTTGAAAAGAGTTATGAATAGTAGTAAAAAATAAGTAAAAAGTAATTATAAAACAATGAATAGTAGTAAAAAGTAGGTGAAAAGTAATGAATAGTAATAAAAAGTATGTGAAAAGTAATAATAAATTAATAAATAGTAGTGGAGTATTATGAGAATACCTCAAATACTCTCAGTACTGTCCTAAGTTAACGTATAACAATCTTGGTGCTGCATGAGCTGTACAAATCAAACCAATAAAAAGGAATTAAATGAGTATAACAGTTACAATTCCTAAAGCTGATTTTGTGCATGATTTGTAGATGCCTCAATAGGACTACTTGCACGGCACCGACAAGTTGTTTGACCTTAGAGCTTCAAAGTATGGCCAACCCCACTCTCTTCCCATGGCACACGAGTCTCATACGCTGATATAGTGGTCAATGTTTATTTTGCGCTGTCGAGAATCTATTTTTTCTATTTCTATCTCCATAATAGATGATCGCACAAAATGCACCATAATGGAAGTGGAATTCTCCTACAAAATGCACCATAATAGACTATGGCAATATCTTTCTACCAATTGTGATTTAAAGTCACAATCAATCGATTTACTTGTTAGATCAATGCAAACAGTATTCGGTGGTCCCCTCTTGTGCTCAACCAAGGAATATAAGCCGAACCTAAAGCTCATTGCTCCCTATTTTTTAAATTTACTCCCTTCTCCCTTTGAGGGTCGCAATCAATGTGATGAGCTTTTTATATGGGACACTCAATCTCTCCTTTTTATATCTCTAATTTTAATGCACGATTATTAAAAAAGACAAACTTGTAAGGGAGGCTAGGAGAGTGTCAAACTAGATGGAAATATTGTTTACTTTTTTCTGGAAAAGTAATTGTTATGTCCTTAAATAGTAAACCTAACATTGAAAAAACAAAATACCAATCCTCTCCGAATTGAAGGCACACCAAATGGTTATGCATGTCGCAGCAAAATAACCCAATTGCGATAAAAAAAAAAAAACAAACACCAAAAATAACGCAAGGAATCTATTTCTATAAGAGTAATGCTACATATAATCCTGGAGTGCGCAAGTGTCATACAGTTATTTTGAAAAAGAATATGATCTACTATTAAAAATTTAATTTCTTTTCATGTGGATCTTATATTTATTCAATTTTTTCGAGTTTTGCTATATACAGTCACTTTTGCGTATTTTTTGCACACTTCACTAATATAATTGACCAAAACAATTACTTTATATTAAAAAATGACGCAGCCATTCACATTAACTAGTGGAGTTCGTAAAAGTGATTGCACATAAAGTTTCTCTTTCGAATTGATTGCACATTATTTATACACTCATGACTGCAACTATCATTTTTCTTTCAATAATGACCAAAACCAACCAATACTACTATTTACTCTTTTACTATTTTATTTTATTGATTAAGGTCGCAAGATGGTAAAATTATCTTTATACAATTTCAAAACTCGTTAAAAAAAATTAATATAATAATTGTTGTAAAAATACCTATATATTCACCCATCTGGTTGTTGGGTCTAGATTAAACTTCCTTAATTGTAAAGTTTCAATGGTGCATTTGGTTAATGTTCCAACAAATTGGATTGCCCTTAAATATTTTAAATTAATGTAAATTGTAGAAGTGGTAAACATATGGTAATTGTTTTAATTTTTTTTTTTAATAATTTTTTCCTTGATTTATGGCAATTATATTTATCACTGAAATTATGAAACAAACTTTCTTGATCTCAACTACTACCACCATTACTTCAAAGGATTATGTTAGTAACATGTTTTCATCAAATTGATTGGTCAAGAGATGATTATTATTATTAATTACTTGAATGGTTGTTCTTTCTTTTTCTTAATGGATAATTGATGATGAAAGATGAGAATTAAGTAATCTACTTTGGTGGGTTGTAGCCAGTATTTGAGTCAATGCTATGCAATCTGAGTTGTCATGAACTATCATTCTATATATATATATATATATATATGTCCAATGACTGTGGAGGACCACAGAGTGCACAACATTATCTTCTGCTTTCTCATGTAAAATGAAGTACTCTATAATTTTATCAGCGAGCAGTTGCATTCAACTAACTTCCAGTTTTTCTTTCCCCCTAGAATTATAGTTTTTGGAAGTTCCCTTTTAAATGAGGAGAATGCTTCCATTCTCAAGAAAATGAATCAGTTCATTTTAAATGAGTAAAATGGAGACTTCCACAATAAGACAAAATCAAATAATGATGTTTGAATAAAATAATAATCTAAGCATCTTGTAATGAGATAAGGTTGGAGATGGTAGGGGAAGGAATCAAATTATTTAATAGAAAATAATAGTTGGTCATTGTTTATAACAAAGTTAGTTACCCATTCTAAGGGATCGATTGAGTTTAACCTTGCAATTGCCTTTCGTATTTATAAATGGTAATTGCGATAACGGTTTTGGTTCAAATCTAATCCTTGATGAAATGCTCGAATGAGAGAATGTTGTTGTCTTTGACAATTAGGCAACCATTTGTTACCGGCTTCTAGGTAAAAATAAAAAACACATTTCTATATTTGATATGGAATTGCACACCAAAGACTCTCCTGTAAATTACACGAGGCCAACAACAAAAAAAGGCAACACAAAACGTTGGATTTTACTGTTGATAGACAAATAACTACCAGAACAAACAACAAAAAGATTCATGTTCCTCTGTTTTTTCTCTCCCTCTCTTCTCACCTTCTCTAACAGTCAACGTCTTTGCCGGAATGGCGGCATTCCAAATGCTCTCATTGTCCCCTCCCAAGCCCCAAATGTCAAACAACAAAATTGGGGAAAAGTAAAAAAAAAGAAAACGACATTTAAAGCCCTCCCAGTTAGAATTTGGACCTTTGGGGCTTAATTGGCTTTCTAGAAGTGCTTTTGAACACATGCCCCCATCTTGGCTTTATGTTTGGCATCGAAGAAAAAAAGAATGAAAATAAACGAAATTAATGTATATTTTATTGATAATAAAATAACGTCGGTTTAGGCTCAATAAATTAAAAAATTGGAAAATAAAGTCGTGTGCTATTTTGAAAGAGATAATGCCATATCTCAAGCGAAGTGCTTTCATCTTTCCCACCTTTACTGTATTGTTAGCACCACGCTCCTGACTTTCTTGAACAGGTCTTAGTCCACGCCTTCCTGTCTAATAGTCTATTCTTCTTCCTTATAATCTTCTCCTACCACGAAAATAATCGATAGAAAATTCCTTTGTTTTCTAATCATTTATACTATTCAAACCATAGGGAATTAAGGGAAAATTTTAGAAGGGCTATAGGGAAGAGGAAGAAATGCTTGGATTGACGCTGGTTATAGTGGTGGCCTTGTCCGTTGGATTTGTTACGTTCCTTTTGATTCTTCTGGTTTGGCGGTGTTTTTGTTTAAGAGAACGTAAAGATTTCGCACCAAAAGCCCCGAGCTTTCGAGCAACAGTTGGGAGTTCTGCAAGAGTTCAACAAACTGCGAGTGTTCATCATCAACCTCGATACTCAGATGTCAGAAGAAGAGGGAATCAGTACGGTTTCTCACGAGGGGTTTCGGTGAAACCTCTGTTCAGTTGGGCTGATCATCCATCACTGGTTAACGATGCCGTCGAGAATGGATGGTCTCAGTTTGCTTTCACCGGCAACAAATCGTCGACGACAAGATCAACGTTTTTGGGTTTATGCGCTGTCGGTGATCAGGGAATCGAGACCGAGGCTGAGATGATGTGGGAAGTTGGTCAGGGATCGTTGGAATTCATGCAGAAGATAAGGTTCAATTCTGGGGTGAACAAAGTGAGCATAAGCCAACCTTCCATGGCTGCTGCGTCTGTAGTTAGGGCAGCTTTGCCTTTGCCAGGCCCGTCCTTGGGAAACAATTCTTCTGCTTTTCCTCAAGAAGCCTATTTCGAGATCACAATTCTGCATACTCATGGTGATTACAAGGAATCGGTTGGCAAGGCGAAGGAGGAAGGTGAGAAGACTAAACTAATACAAGAGAATTCAAATGCAAAAGCCATTTCAGATTCCTTAATCCATGTTACCAGCAGTCAAAGAGTTAACAACATTGAAGAATTGAAGGTTGACATTTTTGAAGAAAGTGGGAATGGTGAGGCAGTAAAGCTTTCACTGGGGCTGACTGCCGGAGGCTCTCTTCCTTCGAAACTTCCCGGCAGCTATCCAGGAAGCATCGGATACAACTCCGACGGTTCTCTCTATCTTGATGGTAAGTTCTATTCTCTTTTATGTAGGATTTCAACAGTTCCATATTGCAGAAGGATAAAGCAGGGATGCTTATCATAAACGGTATAAAAGAGAACAGTCTGCATATGAAATAGCGATTGGAAGGAATACCCATAATCAAAAACAAAAGCAAAAAGAAAAAAGTACAATGTTGGAATAATTCATGTTTCATTTTAATAAGCTCAGACGCCATATATCGTGCCAATTTTTTCGTTTATTTGGTTGTTGTTGACCAAAAACAATGGAGAATTTCCTTGCATATGCATACATCTCTGCTACATTACGTCTTGCTTACCTTTCTGCAGATAACAGCTAACTTTTTTTATTTCCTAATTTTAATGTTGAAATGTGACATCTTGGGTTTCTTCTTTCAGGAATCAAACTGGTGTTCGAATCGAAAGAAGCAGATTGGGGAAGAACAGATAAAGTGATTGGTTGTGGGTTTGATCCTCGGCAGAAGAAGGTGTATTTCACAGTAGATTCAGAGCTGGTACATGTTGTCCACTGCAAGTCAGAAGAATTTGGGACACCGCTGTATCCAACTCTAGCTGCAAACACTGATATCTTGGTTCTGGTTAATCTGGGACAAAGTGTCTTCGCCTATGGCCCTGCAAATGCACAGAGGACAGCAAATCCTTGCTTTGTTCGCCCGCATAATGATCTGAATTCCCCTGCTGTCGATGTGGGGTATGAAGACAGCAGAGATCTCTTCTCAATGACATTCGATTCCCAGCGGCTTAATTCGAGTACAATCAGAGGCAGCCAGAATAGCACTGCGAAACAGGCAAGAGGTTCTGAACAAGAAACAGAGGTTGATCAACTGTTTGAAATTGTCTTGGAAGATAGCGGAAGACCCTCAAATGCGATGTTGTAAAGTAGAAAAAACAAGAGGCTCTTTGATCAATTCAAAAGCAAACCCCAAGTGGCTTCCTCATCTCCGAGACATGCAGATACAACGCCTTGCAGATGCTGACCACATTTGGGTTGTCATTTTTGGCCAATCAACTTCTTGTTTTGTTTGTTTCTTTATTTATTTATTTTCCCTTTTGAGAAACCATTTTATTCCCTTGTGAATATAAAGATACTGTTGGTAACTTTTTGAAATAATACAAATACAAGTTATAGGGTGTACAAGTTTCGTACTCTTTAAAAAAAAAGGTGAGGCTCGTAATGAAAATTCATGTGGATCTCAATAATCCTTTACACCACATACCAACATGTGATATGTCATTTTTATCTTTCTATCTAAGCACATATATTAATGTGTAAATATGTGAGTTTAAATAGAATGATAAAAATAACAAACCATATGATAAAGTAGCATTTCTTTATTTTATTTTTTTAAGGAAACATAATAAAAAATGTTCGGGTTTGACATAATCAAGTAAGAAAAATAGTTTGACCACGAAGATATTCTATCAAGGACGCGGTCCATTTGGCCAAGTCGAGCTTGCTTGTGCTGGATTGCAAACACCGTGGAGTCTTTGGACTCTTTGATCACAGCGGTAAACAAAGATGTGGTTAAGAATTATGACAACTTGCTTAGTTTATGGTAAAATTAATGCAAAGCATTAAAAAAAAGTATATATATTCTATACAATTAAGAGAATATTATCCATTTCACTTGAAATTAAAAAGGTTTTATTCCTCGTATCACTGTTCAATTGCTTAGGAGAGATGAAGAAAAGAAATTGTGGTATGCAAACGGGAATGAGAAGAATATTTTCAAAGCACAAACATGTGTGAATTCTTTGCTAAAAGGTAGGTGGGAGATCAATATAAGATATATGCTTAAAATATTGTTTCATGCCAGCATTTTATGGTATTATATATATAAGAAATTATATTTGATGTCATCAGTGTGCAAGCACTGCTGCACAATCACTTTGAAAAAAATTAAATAAATAAAAGATCCACATAAAATTAATTAATTTTTTAATAGTGGATCTTACTCTTTTTTAAAACTCTACTCTTTTTCAAAACAACTATACGACACTTACACATTATATATGGATGGTTGAAGAATATGAAGGAAAACCAAAAAGGGAGAATTTGGGGCATGCATGTGCTACAAAATTCAGAGTTTTATCACAATACATGTTAACCACCACAAATTCAAACGTCATGTTAATGACTTTGCCATTGTCGATTTCAGTGTTTATCATCCATTATGATTTGTAAATAGATATATTAAATTAATTTGAATAATATTATATATAGTCATAAATTATGCAAGACCCGCATATTTTTTTAAAAAAAGTTTGGTTCTATTATTAAAAAATTAATTAATTTTTTTCATGTGAGTATCATATTTACTCACATTTTTTAAAATGAGTGCTCGAGTTTATGTATTTTATGACTGCATATATCATTTTTCAATTGTAAAACTTTATTACTGTGAAAAAACTAAGGTACACATCACATCTAACTTTATCAATTTTTATTCTTTCGGTAAAATTAGCACTTCTTTTACCCAATAATCAATAGTGTTTGATATTTTCTTTTTAATAAATTAATAATATATGCAATGGCTCATAAAGAAGATAATAATATACTCAATGACCAATGAAGGACCGATTTCTCTGCTTGATTTCCGTCAACAATTGCTGTTTTGATGTAAGAATATTGAGAATTTGACCAGAAAAAGAAATGAAGAAAAATGGACAGACATTGAACTAATGGGACTCACGTACTTTACGAGGGAATTTATTAATATTGGGAAACAAAAGATTTGGAATTCAGCAAGATTCCTAAGATGCATGTGCCATTACTTGGTATATCTTGCGTATTGTACGAGCTCCATCCATTAAGAAAAATTTTAAATATAAGTCCACACATCATATTTTTATTATTATTTTTATTAAATATTTGGTATATAGATAATTAATAAAAGAATTAATTAATAGAATAATTCAATTAGTTTCAAAAGAATAAACTTAAAAATAAAATAAAAAATGTGTAGTGTGTGACATGGAACAAAGCTTTTCCATTAATTATTCATGCCTACTTATACTAGGGGATGTTTGGTCATAGAGATGAGATATATAATTCTCAAAATTTTTAAAATTTCTTATAATTTTATTCACAAATATCCCTTAAGAGAAATTCTATTTACAGTTACGCAGTCCCATTGATAAATGAGAGTAAATATATATATATATAATATATATAATTTTAAAAATTATATTATTATAATTTTAAATTTTTTTACACATAATTGCATAGGTTTGCCTGAGTAGTCTCCAAATGAGAATTGTATGTAGACTAATTCTATCATTCAAACATAAAACACTTTTCAATTTTCAAATATTCAACTTTTTACCTAATTATTACTTAATTATTATTTAAATATAAAAACCAATATAACTTTTATAAACTTTAAAACAAAACACAAAACCCAATAAAGTATCTTTAATATAAATTATTTCACTATTATTTACAGAATTTTGAGATATTCCAAGTGTCCAACGAAGCCCTAAATCTGCCAATGTGATCAAGCCCATGCGGTATAACATTGTACGGGCTAAATATTATAAAAAATTACGCATTACCGTTATGTCAGTCTCTTTTATAAAAGGAAATAGGAAAATTTTAGTTACAAGTACAAGTATACACAAATATGTGCACCAATCTAATGTGATTGGTCAAAAAGTAAATTTTATTAAAAACAGCGTTAATTTAAATTTTGAATATAAAGGAATCAATATTGATACGCAGATTAGTACGCGACTTTGTTTGTATGTAGCAAAACTCAAGAAAATAATATGTATAGGTTTAGAACGTGCTAACCTTTTAAATAAACAATGAAATCCATTTATTTTTAAATAGTAGACTATCTTTCTTTTTTCGGTGTAAGGACGCTTAAGATTTGCATTTTCTAGACTTATATATAACATTGTTCTTAAAAAAATAGTTATGTATTATATGTGTGAGATAAATTAAGTTGGAGAAAAATCTAGTTGTAAGTATAACTACGTATTAATATGTGTAAAACTTAATATTATTGGTTAAAAAATAAATTTTATTAAAAATAATATTAATTTAAATTTTAAATATAAAAAAATTAATATTAATATATAAATTAATACACGAATTTATTTTACATGACAAAACTCTTAAATTGGTGGGGGATTAGGCAAGCAAAAATAGTGCTTATCCTGTTGAGCCGCCCCTGCCTTAAACAAGTGGAATGACGTGGGTCAACACATAACAAATAGAAAACATCATGACAGATCGCATTAATTTACTGGTTTATCAATGTAATGCACGAGGGTGGGGATGTTCCAACTACCCTTGTGCTTAATACATTATGGGATGAGCTAGGTAGAGTTGGACGTACAAGGTCGTAAGCTGCCTTGTCTTTGTCTGTCTTTATGAAAGTTTTCTTCAGTATTTAGTACGGAGTTTTGGAGAATTGTATGGATGTCATCCATGACTCATATATTTTGATAGAGAATTTTCTTCTAAATTAGATTGGAGGAAAGTTTTGTCGAGTTGTCTCACATTAATTGTAGAAGGGATTAGTTATCAATTTATAAGTGTGAGAGAAAGTATCACTTCTTGAATTAGTTTTTGAGGTTGAAAGAGACTCAAGATCACCCAACATTGGTATCAGAGTCTAAATTTATCAATAGTTTCAGACTTAATAATCCGCAAGAGATATAAATTGTCACTGCTCAGACAAAGGACTTGATGTGTAAGATGTGTAAGAGTGAGATTATTAGGATTGTCTCACATCGATTGTAGAAAGAAAAAAAGGCTAGTAGTCAGTTTATAAGTCATGTAAGGGAAAAGCTAATTTCTTGAGCTAGCTTTTAAAATTGAGAGAGACCCAAAACCACCCAACAACTTTCTCTAAACCATTTAAAAAATTGTCGGGAATCACTATTTTTCTTAGCTTATATGACATTAGTCACATCTTCTCAGGATTGCTAGTGTCAATATGGTAAATTTTATATGTCTAAGTTTTGGAAAATAATTTTTCCTAAAAAAAAAATCTTAAAAATTGTGTTTGCTGATAATTGCTATAAAATGACTTACCTACATCTGTTAGGTCTAGAGATGTTTAAAAAAAAAAAAAAATTTAAAAAAAAGGGAACTTTTTTGTGTGGATTATGGAGCATTTCCTCACCCGTTGGGCCCAAAAACTTATAAAAAAAAGGAGCCCACAAGATATGCATCAAGAATTCGTGCACCTCATTTGATCCGTGAGGAAATGCAACTAGAATTGGGCCTTGGCCCGTGGTTTGAACCATCAGTAAGAAAGAAGACACGTAGTCCCAGATTGAAAGGATGATGATGCAGCCCAGTCAAACCTACCCCAAAACGAACAGTCATCTTCTTGCTTTGGAGGGTCAGAGCTGTAGCATTTATACAACTACAGACAACATCAAGCACAAGCTCATCAAGCTCTGTCAATGGCTGGGATTGAGCTGCTCTCAACTAAATGTAGAATGCGATCCAGCTGTTCTGCCAGTCAGTTTCATAATGGGCAAGGCTTGTGTGAATTGGCATATCCCAACGGGCTGAAAATTTGAAGACGTGTGGCATACAGCAGAACAAATCAACTCAGCTTAGCTGTGACTACTTATCCTTTCAGATATTCAAAGTTTGGTTATATGTTTTTTTCAGGGAAGTAATTCGAATTCAATGCCACTTCAGCATTTGCAGTGTCCTTATCCAGGAAAATGTTGTTCTTTTATCTTAGTTCCCGTTTGAAAATTGAACTGAGTTAAGATGACTTAAATTCTTTATAAATTATAAATAATAATGAGTTAAGATGATAAAATAAATTTTGTAGAGCTTACCTAAAATGAGTATAAAAGCATTTAGATATTAATATGAGTTTAGATATATTTATAAAAAGTTAAAAAAAGTTATGAGTCTAATGTGTAAAGAGTTATTCAGTTGAAAAAGATTATGTATCTAATGAGTAAAGAGATTTTGAGTTAAAATAAGTTTAATGATTTGAGAGTTGGGTGTTTAGGTATTAAAGTTAACTTAAAATTAGATTGAACTAGGATCATACTTAGACTTTATCGAATGTGATCATATTTATTGATCTGATACATTTTAATAACCACGTAGAAAGTCATTTAGAATATACTAAACTAAATAATGCTATGGATAGACTATGGTTTTCATGTCTAGGCCGTGGCCTAAGGTCTTCTGGGCCAAAAGGCTGGCTCTAAAGTAAACAATTGATATAAAAAAAGAAAAAGGAAATGGATCCCACTACTGAATAGATTTCTCACAGAGCAAGCGACCCCATAACCAAGTATCCCATGCAAAGCCCGAGTACAGAAAATATATACCTCCAGTGCTTGACCACATTTGAGGCATCTTCATGATAATCTACAAGGCAGTGATGCACATGTTCTGTCTCCCCTACCTTAAGCTTTTGAAGTTAGAGCTCCAAATGAGGGAGTGCAGTAGTAGTACTAGTACTAGGGCTTTAGAGTGCATTGCAGTCGTCATCCAAGACAGGATATGGTGGAAGACAAAAACTAAAAAGAAGAATAATTTGATTGCCTATTCTCCATGAGTAGTGGACAAGAGGACCGGATTGATAATTATGCCATCAGAATCATATTATATATATATATATATACATCTCTCCTTTGACGCCATAATTTTATGTTTTTAATGTCCTTAGAATGAGTGCAAATGACTAAGAAACTGCCCAAATTGGACCACAAGATTAGTCCAAACCAGCGACAGTTATGGTATTAATATTTAAGGTAACTAAAAAGGATTTGCTTATGAGAGAATGACAGAATGAAAGGGGACAGAAAGATGCATTGGGTGGAGGAGCTTGGATGAAAAGGAGGATTGAAATGAGAATAATGTTATGATGTGAAGGAGCGAGGTGGTGGGAGCATGCGATGCAAAGCTCCACATGGGTAAAAAGCACAGGGGAAAGAAAAGGTTGGATGAAGGGTGGGGGGTGATGCTGCAGAATAATAATCTATAAAGAAAACCCTACTGCAGAAGTAACAGCCTCTCTGAAAAAGACCACTGTTTTGCCTTTTTTTTTGGAAAAAAAAATGAATTTTTCTGGATCCTGTGTGGCTGTACTCAATGCCCATGATCTACTAAGAGTTTTGTATTGCGTTACAGTCAGTATTTTGGACGGCCGTTCACGTTAAGGGAACTTTCGTCTCAGAACATTGTTCCCTTGACCATATAACCTATGAGAAAGAGAAAATATTGAGGATCATACCCTTAGTTTGCAAACCACACTGTCTGGGTGTCTAAATTACATCTTTTGATGTATTATATCCTCAAACTATCAAAAAGTTGCAAAGAAAAGCAACAATTTTAAGGTGCAAGGTGTTTTTTCCAACTGTTTCAGATGATACCATGATTACCTTTAACACCATTCTATACAATAATCAATGGCTCTTGAGAAACTTGTTTCCAAGTTCCATGCCACGCAGTTCTATCAAGGTGCAAGGGAGCTACCATTTCTATTTCATCTTTCGATGATAATCATTAATTACTTGTTGAAATAACATGTATAACATCATTAATTAATCTGGATCATTTGTTAATGAGGTTGGTAAGATTGGATCAGACTCAGGTGGTGGGTCCTAGGAATGGATCGAGTTGCTTGGTCTGCTTCCAAGCAAACGGTCGGAACCAAAAAACCCAATGAATTGGTGGAGTTAGGTTGTGAAAAAGAGAACTTGGGGTTTGGTGTCCTTTTTATGATCACCTCTGATCTTTTGATATCTATCTCTTCTGGTTGATCTTCCTTCCTAAGAAAGGAGTCGAGAAAACTGCAGAAAGAGTCAGTTTTTGGAGCAGTTTGCTTAACTTGCAGTCTAACACTACTTCGAACCACATATGAAATCATGAGGGTCTGATCTCATTTCATGTCATAGCACAAGAACATGCACGATATATAATATATAATATAATGATNGATATATAATATATAATATATAATATAATGATATATATATATATATATATATATATATATATATATATATATATATATAACAGTATAAATTTGAATCAGGCATCAATGTAATCAAAGTAACGATAAACAACAATATCAGAACGGAGAAGTTTCTTCAAAGTATAGGAATGAGTTCCCTAATCTTCTTCAGTAACAATATGTAGGATGTAAGCATTATGAAATATCAATTTGATTTTATCACTCTTATCATAGATGAGTTTAATAATGAGGGATTCTGTTTGGAGCAGAATGCCAGAGTAATATTGAAGGTTCATATATATAAATATATATATATATATATAATTGCATGCTATTCATGATAATAAATATTTTAGAAATGACTTCACGAAAAGTGAACATTTAGAATGAGTTATTTGCAATAAGAATGACTATTTGTGACGATAATATATTCATTTTAACAAGAAATAACTAGACACAAATTATAAGCAGTTTTCAGCTTGTAATGATGGCTAATTTTACACTTTGTACCTCAAATTATCAATACTAACACTCTATAATACCCGAATTGAATTAAGACCGTTAAAATGAAAGAAAAATTGGTGAGTACAATCTTGACTATCAGATAATGCAGGATGCAAAGTGTCAATTTTAATAATTTAGGGTGTATGGTGCAAAATTTTTGATAGTTCGAGTGTACAAAGTCATGTGTTTTTCTCATTATTTAAAAATCCTGATTGTCATGGCTAGCATGCAAGGGATCATGTAAGAATTGGTACATGATTTTATCTTGTCTGATACCAGACCTCTAACAATCCATACAATTTAAAAGGACCACAGTACTCACTTTATTAGAAAATTATTAGGTATGGATTGTAGTACTTAGCTAGGTCTTCTTTTTTTTTTTTAACATATAACAATAATATGTTTCAGTTATTCAATATGCATACAAAAGAATGATATTGTGACATGATAGTAAGAGACCCAAAGAAAAAGGAAAAAGAATATTTCAGTTGTGCCCCACTTAAAAAGTTTGGCACGCTCCATTATATGTGTGTGTATATATATATATATATGTGTGTGTGTGTGTGTGTGTATATGATGGACTCATGCATTTGTGAGTGGGGCAATCTCATAGTTGAATTACTTAAAGGAATGAGAAGTAACTATAGTCGTAAAAAGATTTTACAAAAATAAATTTATAAATTGATGTGACTTCAAGTTCTACGTTATATTTACTTTACAATAAAAGTAGTTTTATAATCTGAAACACCATATAAAATCACGTCAGTTTATGAGTTTACTTTTATAAAAAAGATTTGTACCTAAAACACTTCTTTTAATGAGAAGCCCCTTAAAGTGTAATACATAATCAATTAATGTATTTGAAATGATAAAATCCAAGATGAAGAACGTCATTTCTCTAAATCATATGAATCTCAATCATGATCGATCTCAAGTTAAATTTACTTTACAATAAAAATAAGTTTTACAATCTAATGAAGTACCTCATAAAGTCATGTCAGTTTGAACGTTTACTTTTATAAAATTCTTTTGTAGCTAAAGCACTTCTCTCAATGAGAAGCCACTTAAAATTTAACATATCATCAACTGATCATATAATTGGAATGGTAAACTCCAAGATGAAAAACGTCATTTCTCTAAATCATACGAATCCCAATCATGATCGATCGATCCTGAGTACGAATCGACATGATTAGATTATTAATTTGCTGTGGTCCTATGATTTGAACTGTGGACATGGATGCAGCTAGCATATATGCATATAATATTATAAGCATGGAACTCATGAGCAGGCTTGAAATGCAAGATGCCTCCAAATGACACAAACTATATAGTTACCAATTAGGGTAAAAACAAACTTTCAACTATAGTCTTACTACTTTTTAAAGTGTCATTGATAGACGTTCTCCCTTAACAAAATCCCAAAAACAAAGTGAGTGATAGTGCTTTCTTAACTACTTCGATCGCTCGTTTTAATCCTCTTAATGATCCAACAACTCTTCAACTAGCAACTTAATAACAATAATAATAGTTAAGTACTTTGCGAGGGCTACTAGTGATCTAATGCCGTCCTATCTACCAATCTTCATTGATCAGCAGCTGCTTAAAGTCGCTCTGATCAAGCCTCACCTCTAATGGTTGCAGAAAAGATGCATTAAGTTCACATTAGTACTACAACTGTTAGGCCGCCTCATTTATTTTCACAGATGAAATGAAATAAAAGTTAAAAGTTAAATAAAATATCGTTAGAATGTTTTTTTAATATTCTTTTTTTGTAGATTTGAAAAAGTTGAATTGTTTATTTTATTTTATTTGAGAATTTGAAAAAAATTATAATGATAGATTAGATGAGATGAAAAATTTTATAAAAGTGAACGAATTGAATTCCCTCTCCAGCCTCTTATTTTGGTCATAACAAAAAAACACTTGATTTTACCATTTATATCATGCATGTATTAAAAAGGTACAAAACTAACTAGACAAGGGTGTTGTTACTTTTTTTTAGCTACATCTTGTCATTTCTAATAGTTTTAGTAATTTCATATATCATTGGAATTAAAGAAATTATATTTACAATTATAAGGTGAGCAAGCTTTGTATATTCACTTAAACAGACGTAAGTAAATCTGGAATTTACGTGAAAAGATTATTTTTTAATGATAGATCTTACTTTTTTAAGTAAAACATGCGAGGCTTGCCCAGGCCTTAAAACTGTATTTAGCATTACTCATTTACGTTTTTTAAAATTATCAAATTAAAAGAATTTCAAAAAAAAAAAACTTGAATCCTTGAATTTCTATAGGAACAATGCTAAGGTGCCTACCAAATGTCTACACTAGTACAAATGAGTTTTTTTTTCTTTAAATATTTTTTAAACATTCTTAACTATTAAGAAAAAATTAAATATATATTCACTAATAGTCATTTCCTTACCCATTAAGAAGAAACTAAAAAATAAAAATACATAAACAAAAATTCTATATGTAGTCACTGTTACTTATTCTTTATACACTCTATTAATGTGATAGACAGCGATACTTTTTTAATATAAAATAACTTATTTGATTAATTATATTAATAAAATATATACAAAAATAATTATATATAATGAAACTTCTATATAAATAAATATATTTAATATTTAATTATCATACTATCATTTTTATAAAAAGATAAAATTTTGTCCCAACAGCCGTACCAATTAAAAAGAAAAATTGTGACCACATCTCTGGTGGATAAAAAAAGCAGCAAAGTACAAGGAGTTGTATGTATTAAAACAGCCATGAAATCTGTAAAAGGTGGGGCCATCCAAATTCTGACCGAGTGATTGTAGGGTCCACGGGTTTATAGCCACTAAAGGCCCATGTGCTCAGAGGAGACCACCAGCTGGCTATGTCCACTGTGTGGGTCTCTCTCTCTCCCCCTCCTTCGTTCTCTCCTCTTTTCCTTCCATTTTTCTTTTGGTTTTTTCTCCCATCCACAAATTACGCCCTAACCCCCAAAATTCTCTTAATGCTATTTATTACTTATTTAATTTATAAAATATAAAAATTAGATAATACTTTCTCAAAATATCAAATAATTTATTAATTCTAAAAAATTATTGAATAAAGGATCGTGTTAAATTATGAATCTAAATCTCATTTAGTTATACAAATAAGATGAGATGTATTATTTTAAAATTTAAAAAATTAAATATTTATTATATTTTATGTAATATAATTTGACTTTGTGTAATCAAATCAATCTTTAATATTCTTGAAAAATGTGAATATGACCATGCGCAGATAGAAAAATCTTGATTGATTTTTCTTATGCGTATTAGATGATTCCTTGTCACGTGGGTTGTGACACAAACTGATATATAATAATCAAAACTATAGATTAATTTATTAAACTAATGAGTTATTAAAAAAAAATAGGGTTTAAGATTATTTAAAGAAAACAAAATCAACGTAGAAAGAGGAAGAGTAGACGCGGGGCAAAATGGTAAAACGAAGAGGTAACGGAGTAGGAGAAAATGGACTAGGAGGAGCCGTTGTGAATGGGAAGAGAGTAGAGGTAAGAAGGGGGCAATTTGGGAAAGAGTGCCATAAAAGTTTCGCCAAACGCAAACCGTCGAAGCTGGTGGTGTAGTGAAGCTTAAGGAAAAATGATAGTGGTTGTTGTCGTTGCAGTTACCCTCCTACTTTCTTTTTTCTATATTTCCCCAACTACCCCTCACTCCCTTTCCTCTCTCTCTCTCTCTCTCTCTCTCTCTCACAGAGTGTTTTAACTATTTCTACTAGTTTCTCTCTCTAGCATTTGCCAGTAAAAGAACTCTCTCAGCTTCTTCCTTTCCTCCGTTGTTGCTAGCAGCTGCTCCATCGCTTTCTGGTATTGGAATTATCAGACAATGAGAACGGTTTTCCTTTGGGATTGAAGAAGCTTTCTGTGAATTTCTGTTCGTTTTCTCATTCTCTTCTCTCTCTCTAGAGAGCTAGCTGGCTGGCTGGCTGCTTCCTAATGGAAGCCGTGGAAGATAAAGATTGTTGTGTGAAAGTAGCGGTTCACATCCGACCGCTCATCGGCGATGAACGACTCCAAGGGTGTAAAGACTGTGTCACTGTCGTCCCCGGGAAGCCACAGGTACGTACACAGCCTATACATCTCTTTCTCTTGCGCACAAACTCGACAAGCTAATGTTAACAATTTAAAGTGGAAAGCTAGACCAATTCTCGTTCGAGTGCTTGTCCATGAATTTGGTCATTGCACAGTATGTATTCTTTTCTTCTCCTGCTTTTTTAGCTGAGAATTCTGGACTTTTATATCTTGGGAGATCTGGATCGATATGTGGTTGGTTATCGGTCATTGATGGCTTACTCGTTGTCTTTCTTTGACGGAGAAAAGTGAGTCTTTTGCATCCCATTGACCCAAAGGGTTATGCTTGATGATATGATTTTGGATCGGAGTTCAATTACTGGCTGAAATAGTTGCAATGGAGATGTCAGTTATGGAAATGGATTGTCTCCTTATTAGAACGGTGGATTACATAGAATTCCTTGCAATTCGGTTAAATTTTCTGAAAGCTTTAAGCAGTTGTCATGTTGTAGTGACTATTTGGGAAAGCAAGATAGGCTAATGGGGCACCCTTTTGCATTTTGCTGTCTTTGGCTCGGAGTTTATCGGCTATTGGGGTTCAGGTGGCAATCGATTCTGTTCAGAACAGTGCCAACGCAGGGTTTTGTTTTTTTCACATGGGACAATCTGGATTCTGCCACTTACTCTGACAGTTGTGTCGTTCATGTTTTCCAACTTATAAGTTCCTAATATGTGTTAGACTTTGAAGTGCTATATTATTCTGCTTATTTCTAGCGTAAGACCAGGCCAAAGTTTCTGCTACATTAGGAATTATCCGCTTATCAAACCACAATCTTTGCAGTTAGCTTTGCATGTACCATATATATATATATATACCTATTTTCTCTCTCTTAATTTTGACTTTAATAAGCCAAAACCTACTATATCAGGTCTTATTTTGGTGTTCCTTTTTGCACTTTGAATTTGCTACTTCAAGTTGACATGCATTGTTTTGTTTGATAAATATGGCTTATGTACTTGCTCAGTCGGTTGTGTTTAGTAGTTGTTAATAGTAATTTCATTGAAGTTTCCTGTTGTCCTAGATAAGAATTAAATGGTTTCTATAGGAAAGACAAGATAATTTCTATGACTTGTATTTGTGCTGTCCTAACCTATGCATGACTATCTCAGAAATACACAGCTAATTTAGAATTTTATTTCCTCCATGTCAGCACATTCTGTTTCTTGAGCATGCACCGGCACACATGTAACATTGGGGTTTTAAGTTTGTATGCAAAACTCCATGTATTGTCCTGAGTTTAATCTCAAGAAATTATACAACCTTGTTCTGACTGTCGTGCAGGTACAGATTGGTACACATTCCTTTACCTTCGATCATGTCTATGGGAGCACAGGTTCTCCCTCATCTGACATGTTTGAAGATTGTGTTGCTTCACTTGTTGATGGTTTGTTCCAAGGATACAATGCTACAGTTCTCGCTTATGGTCAGGTAAAGCTTTGTTGCTCAATACTTCAAACAAAGAAAAAACAAAAACAAAAAAGCTTTACTTCTTGACCCCCTACTTGTTTTAATTTTAGAGCAATACTATTTTGCATCCTAAAGCTTGTCATCCCTAATCACACTTGCTGATGTGCCACAATTCAAGTGGTTTTTTCTATCAACCTTTTAAATGGAGCCACTTAAAATGTGTCTAGTAGCAAGTGTGATCAAGGATGACAACATCTAGCATGATGGACAGCATTACTCTTAATTTTAGGGCATGTTTGAATGCTTGGAGTATCTCAAAATTTTGTGAACAGTAGTGAAATGGTTTGAATAACGATATTTTATTGAATTTTGGAAAAAGAGAGAAAAATTTGAATAAAAATATTTTTTAAAGTGTATTATTTTGTATTGGAGTTGTGGAAATGAATATATATAGTTAAAAAGTTGTTTGAATATTATTTTTCTTTTGAAGCTTCTAAAAGTTTCATTGAAGTTTGTAAAAGTTGTATTATTTTTTTGTTTGAATAATGATTAGATGAAAAGTTTAAAATTTGAAATAGAGAAGTATTTTGTGTTTAAATGATGTTGTGAAATTTTGAGAATTTTGGGAATATTTGGTGTTAACCAAGCATGCCCTTAATCTATTGGGAGTCAAGCAATGCTCACATTCTTTTCCATTTCCTTTTCCTTGTGGTTGACATTTTCAATTTGTTACAGACGGGTTCTGGTAAGACATACACCATGGGAACTGGCTTCAAAGATGGTTTCCAGACAGGAATAATCCCTCAAGTTATGAATGTTCTGTTCAGCAAGATTGAAACTCTAAAGCATCAAACTGAATTCCAATTGCATGTTTCTTTTATTGAGGTCCGTCGAAGTACTTGCTTCCCTGTATTTTCTTCTTGTATGTTTAATATTGAAAGTCATGTTCCATAGAAGTATTTGTCATGCAGTATATTTATGGATTTTAGGGGAGAAAACTCTCTCATGAAGGGTTTATGCATCACCAAATTATTAGATGACTTTCATGTTGGCTGCATATGTATTTGTCAACTATTTGTGCATCTGCAGTAAACTATTTAATATGAGATTTAGAATGTAATTAGTTAGACTTTGAGGTTTCTTCTATGGTTTTGTCTTCACTTAAATTATGTCGTGCAGCATACTCGTACCAAGTTGCTGGATCAACATAACTTATCCCAAAAAAGAAAAAAGTTGCTAGATCAGCATATTTGTTTAACTAATTCTATGAAATGGCTGGCCTATCCTATTTCTGAATGTGCCTTCTAATCTTGATGATTTGGACTTGGCTGTGGATGACAATACCACCGTCCTTTTTGTGTAGTATGCATCTGAAGCTATTCTACCTAATGCAAGTATCTGACTGAAAGATTTCGATATGAACAGATTCTAAAAGAAGAAGTACGAGACCTGCTGGACCCCACTTCTTTGAGCAAATCAGAGACAGCAAATGGCCATTCAGGGAAAGTTCCTGTTACTGGGAAACCACCTATTCAAATCCGTGAAACATCAAATGGTGTGATTACACTAGCAGGTTCCACTGAATTCAGTGTGAGTACACTAAAGGAAATGGCTGCGTGCCTGGAACAAGGATCATTAAGCCGGGCAACTGGGAGTACAAATATGAACAACCAGTCAAGGTTAGTTGAGCATTTACCTTTTTTTTTTTCTAAATTATACTGTGTTTAAAATTTTATGTGTTTTAGTGTTTCTTAAGTGAAGAATCTATGCTATCTGGTTATATATTCCTGACAGATAATTTCTTTTCATCTTTATTAATACAAGGGAGATTGGATTATGAATATTGTGAGCTTATGATTGGTGCCATAGGTATAGAAAAGTAAGCATAGATTTACAAACAGGGAAGTAAATGTTCGGCGAGACTTATTGCATGGGTTTACCGGTGTTAAAAAAAAGGGATGTTCTTGCATTTTCATCCATAGAACCTCTTAAATGGAAATCTTTTGGGACATGTTTATGTACTAGAATTTAAATCACACTGCAAAATACAGTTTGAGAAACAAATCTATATCTTTTTTTCTTATATTAACCTTTCTGACCACTTATCCAATATTTTAATTCTGTCTACGAACCTGGCTTTTACAAACATTGTATTTAAATAAGTTCTTATTGTTCACTCTGCAGTCTAAACTATTGACTTCAGTGACATTTATCTTTTTTGCTTGTCTTTATAGTCGTTCTCATGCCATCTTCACCATAACATTAGAGCAAATGCGCAAGTTCAATCCAGCTATTTGTAGTGATAGTAGTCTTAATGAGACTATGAATGAAGAATATCTATGTGCCAAGTTGCATTTGGTAGATCTTGCTGGATCAGAGCGAGCTAAAAGAACAGGTTCCGATGGTCTGCGTTTTAAGGAAGGTAGGTGGCAATGTACATGAACAGTGGTATCTAGATGAGCTTTCTGGTCATAGAAACTTACATGGACACTTTCATCTTTCAATCAGGTGTTCACATTAACAAGGGCCTTCTAGCACTAGGTAATGTTATTAGTGCACTTGGTGATGAGAAAAAGCGCAAAGAAGGCGTTCACGTTCCTTACAGGGACAGCAAACTTACTCGGCTTTTGCAGGTTCGATATGTTTGAATGTGTAAATCTCTATTTATAAAGGCTGAATAATCCAGTATTACATTGAGGGAGGTTAAGGGTGTGAAGAGTTGGATTCTGATGGGAAGTTTTGTTCCTAAACAGCTCTCATAGCAATTTCTTATTATCCTTTCAAGTTAGTAATTTTGATGATAATTGTGGAAATAAGATCCATTTAAGGGCTTGTTTGGACAGTTAGAGTATCTCAGAATTTTGTAAATGATAGCAAAATAGTTTGAGTGAAGATATCTTATCGGTTTTTGGGAAAGGAGGGAGAAATAATTGAATAAAAATATTTATAAAATTAAAAAATGTTTGAATATAAGTTTTTAATATTATTTTTTGTTTTAAAGTCTGTAAAAGTTGTATTGATTTTTGTGTTTTGTTTTGAAGCTTGTAAAAGTTGTATTGATTTCTGTGTTTGAATAATGATTAAGTAATGATTAGATGAAAATGTTGAAAATTTAACATGGAAAAGTGTTTTTTGTTTGAGTGACATCCACACAAGATATTAGCATTAACGTGGACCCATTAACTTATTGCATTTTTTTATAGTTATAGTTTAGAGAAAAGGTACGAATTATATATTTGAGTATTTAGTTTATTGGATCTTTTGAGGTTTACCTTTTATCTCCAAGCTAAAGTAAGTCTAATATCTCATGTGGCTGTTGGGAAGAGATGAGATGAGATGAAATGAAAAATCTGTGTTTGTGAATAGTAGTGAAATGGTTTGAGTTGTTATAATATAACTTTTTAATATTATTTTGGTTTTGGAATTTGAAAGAGTTGAATTTCTTTTTGTGTTTTGTTTGGATTGGACATTTTTATTGTTATTATTACTTGGCAGGATTGGACATTTTAATATTACTTGGCAGGATTGGACATTTATTGTTATTATTCATGATCCATAATAACAAAGAAAGTGAGGGGATCTCTTCGAATTATATACGGCTAGGAGGAACCCCCACAAATTTGAATAACTATTAGTATAGCTACTTATCAAAAAATACTATTAGTATAGCTTTTTCTTTAACTTTTAAAATTTACGAAGGAGCTCTACAAACGTGATGCTCCCTTTTCTTGTTTGATTATATTTTATGTTTATTTATATTCTTTGCTATTGCTTTGTATTTATGTTTAAACCTGACATATACTCTTTGTTAGTTTTTAGTATTTTATAATTAAATTAAACCTAATGCATTTCGGCAGGATTCACTTGGCGGCAACAGCAGAACTGTTATGATAGGCAAGTTACTTACATGCCATTATTTTGATTTGCTCATGTGCTGCATCTTACTTTTGGGAACAGGGGTGACCAAACCTTCGGCTATGTTTTGGTTTCCAAAATCTTTCAGAAAAGCTTTAAACTTCAATCCAAATATCTTTAAACACCGACAATTTTTCTATTTCTTAACAAAACATTTCATCTAAATGTTTGCCCAAGTTTCCATAACAAACATACAAAAACCAAAACAACTTTCACAAAAACCCGAAAAAACACCACAAGAATTTTATCTTACCAGATTTTCAAATTTCTCTACCCACTTTCAACACCCCAATACAGGATGCATCTAAAAAACTTTATCTAGACAACTTCTCATTATTCCCACCCACATTAACTAAAACCAATACAAAACAAAGCTTTCAAAAATTTTAAAAATTTCACCAAGCATGCCCTTTTTGTATATTGGTGCAACAATTGGTCGTAATTTACAAATTAGTCAAATGACTTCAAATTTTCTCATCTTTTTCCCAAGAGGTGTGACCTCCATAGTCTCGTAAACATGCCATGTTGCATAGAAGGTAAAATAAAGGCATACGCTTCACATGTTCTGGCATTGACCTTGCCTTGCAGTCAATAATGCTAAAGGTCAATAATCTGCAATGCTCATCCAGGCATCTTGTTTTTTTTCGATCTAGAACATGCTTTTTCAACATATTAAAGTGGTTTCAGGTTTTCTGCAACTTCAATAAGATCCTACAATAATAACTAATGTTCTATTTCTATGTTTCCTGGTCTTTCTGTATCTCCTACAGAAGTATTCTCTTTCTTTCCCAACACTTTTTTGTGAATTGTTTAATTTTTTTCTGTGGCTCAAAGTTTATCTTGTTTTCCTATACCTCATCATTTTTCCAGCCTGCATTAGTCCTGCTGATATCAATGCTGAAGAAACTCTTAACACTTTGAAGTATGCAAACCGTGCTCGCAACATCCAAAATAAGCCGGTTGTAAGTCTTTCAGATAGACTCTTCTTTCTTTCTTCCCATTTCCTTTTCCTCTTTGAGAAATCTAGATAAAGATTGTTTCAATTGCAAATATACCATGAATATTTCCTCTTTAATTTATCATTGCACAGGTCAATAGAGATCCTATGTCCAATGAGATGGTAAAAATGCGTCAACAACTAGAGTATTTGCAAGCTGAGCTTTGTGCCCGGATGGGAGGATCTTCTTCTGATGAAGTACAGGTATTTGGCCACTTATAGCTCTGTTTTTTATTGATTACTTCAAGGTACTGACCATATTTTCAAATATCTTCTTGAAAATACTTGAGGCATAGGCAAAAATTAAAAACAAATAATCACGCAGGTTGTTTAGAACTTGTTACGGGGCTTATTTCAAGTTATATCTCTCATCGTTTATTATTGCTAGAATGAACTTAACGATTCTTTCTTCAATCTTTTGATGGAGATAATGTGTATTTTATTAGTTAAATAAGTTATCTAGTTGGGCTGATTGTGTAGGTTCTTAAGGAAAGGATTGCTTGGCTTGAAGCTGCCAATGAGGATCTTTGTCGGGAACTTCATGAATACCGCAGCAGATGCCCTGCTGCTGAGCAATATGAAACAGATGTTCAAGTAGGTTCTTCATTATCCTACCAATGTTCTTTTGTGATTTTTAGTCCTCTGTTATCATTTACCACAAGGCTGGGTTAATACATCAGCGGGATACATATGTGAACCTAAAACTGTCTTCCAGGATGGTAGTACCTGCCCTGTAAAAAATGATGGGCTTAAAAGGGGCTTGCACAGCATGGAGTCATCTGATTATCAAATGGGTGAAACAATCACAGGTATGACTCATCTCTAGTTTGGGATTTGCTCAATATGTGTGTGCGCGCGCGCGCACATTTGGCAATTAATTATGTCTGTTCAAATTAGGTTTAAACTTCTTCTCTGGTTTATTGTAATTGGTTTACTGCCTATTTATCATCAGTCTTCCTCTCCTTTTCCATTGTTACATAATATATGTCAGTTGGAACCATTTTATCTAGGCTGCGATTGCACATTTTAGCAGGTGATTCAAGGGAAATTGAAGAAGAAGTAGCAAAGGAGTGGGAGCACACACTTCTGCAAAATACTATGGACAAAGAGTTAAATGAATTAAATAAACGTTTAGAAGAGAAAGAGGTAGTGTTTTTTTTTTTTTAATGCATTTTGTGGTTATAGTTATATGGATGGCATTTGCTGCTATCTGATTCTACATCTACTCATCCTTACTAATGTCTGTGAAGACCAGGAAGAAATTATATATCAGTTTTCATTTGAATAATATTCTGAAAGTATATATAATAAGAAAAATTGCATTCTCTGATTATGGAATAGAAGTGGAAAAGTATGAATCTTGTGGAACTCTTTAGTGGTACAGTTGAGAATTTATCCTTTACATATTTACTTTGCATTCTACTTTATTAGAGCAGATAATGTTTAGACACATTAATATTATCTGTTTAAGAACTTCTGTTCATAATGCTCGATTTAAACATGAACATGGAACATAATTCACATGACATGTATTTTTTGTTTGTCACTCTTTGGGGTGTATATTGGTGCAGTCGGAGATGAAGCTTTTTGGAGAGTTTGGCACTGCAGCACTAAAACAGCACTTTGGAAAGAAAATCGTGGAACTTGAGGACGAGAAAAAAACAGTGCAGGTTCAATTGCACTTTTTCTAAAGTTGCATAATTTTATAGAGTAGACAAATATTTACTTGTTCATCTGTTTTGTTGGTGCAGCAAGAGAGGGATCGTTTGTTGGCTGAAGTTGAAAACCTTGCTGCTGGTTCTGATGGACAAAAGCAGAGGTTGCAAGATATCCATGCGCAGAAACTGAAGGCACTTGAGGCTCAGGTGGAAAATCTTCCCTCTCTTTTTTCTTCCTAATTTTCTCAGACTTTTCTTGTAAAAGGTATTCCTCTCAACTGAAATGATAACTATCTTGAACAAATCATACACATCAGATTTCAGATCTTAAGAAGAAACAGGAGAGCCAGGTTCAACTTTTAAAGCAAAAACAAAAAAGTGATGAAGCGGCAAAGCGATTGCAAGACGAAATTCAATCTATAAAGGCGCAAAAGGTACTATCATTTGTTCTTTATGTCTTTTTTTCCCTATCTATTTTTCACTATATGTGCTACTTTAATGCTTCTAGGTTCAATTGCAACAAAGGATAAAACAAGAGGCAGAACAATTTCGGCAGTGGAAGGCCTCTCGAGAGAAGGAGCTGCTGCAGGTACTCCACATTCTCCCTAGCTTTCCTTTTTTATAAGAAAAAAGTTCTTTATAGTATCAAAGAGACAAGCTGGTCCACCAACTCTTTAGCCCTTATGAGTCTTACTGTCGAATTCTTTTTCAGCTAGAGGTGTGTGTTACGAAAACTGATGACAATGTAGTGAAAAATATATGAAATGGGAGAGAAAAACAATCACACACAACACAAAGTTTACGTGGTTCGGCAAATTGCCTACGTCCACGGGAGTTGCAAAGGATTTATATATATGAGAGATCACAATACAATGGAGGAAGAGAAATATTGTTCTTCACCGAATTCTGGAGGCACACACACTGCCAAATGAGTATAAATGACCTATTTATACTCTTCACGGCGGAAACCCTAATTCTGGACAGAAAATAGAACATTCGCTCGAGCGGCGTGTCGAGCGCGCGTCGAGCCAACTTCTCTTCCGCATTCGCTCGAGCGAACTGTCGAGCGCACGTCGAGCGTTCGACTCTGCCTGATTTCGCTCGAGTGGCAAATGCCTTCGCTCGAGCGAACTTCCCTTCCTTGAGACATCGCTCGAGCTCACTGTCGAGCGACCTTCAAGCGTTCGAATCTGCCTAGCGTCGCTCGAGCGGCGGCCTTTTGCCGCTCGAGCGAAGTGGATCAGACTCCACTATACTCAACAGTGTGGTCTATGTCTATTGGCTTTTGCTTTTAATTGAAATTCAACTTCTGGTGTAGTTGCAATTTATTTGCTAAAGGCCACCAGCTGCTTATGGGCTTAAACTATTGACCTAAGTTTAATTATTAGAAAACTCTTGCTTGTGAAGGCTTGTAGTAGCCTAAAATTAATTACATTCAGGATAATTTGTTGTTGATGACTTCAATTAAATAATTCCAAAGTTATAAGAGCTACACCTCATCCTTTGCGGGGGGAAAGGTTTATTTCTATTACTTGTGAAAAATATTCTAATATTCATGTTGCACGATGCCAAAATAAAACTTGAAGCATGCAATAAGGGCCTCCTGCTGGGGGACTCTGGTGCGTGAGGTGATAGATCTTAATGTAAACTAGATATGTTTTCCATATTAGCTGACTGTAGGAACCCTTGACAACTCAGAAGGTAACAATAAATTTTTTTTTGATAGGCAGTCAAGAAGTTTTATTCATAATAATAGGCATAGCCAAGTACACAAGATCGATAAATTTTAAATTGAAGTGAGATGAGGGTCACTTGTGATAAGACTAAGGATTCAGGTGTGAACTTTTGGTTAATCTATCTTGTTTGTGAAAAGTGCTAATGACAATACACCTCCACCCCCATATTAATGCGTTTTTGGGCAAGATCATGGATTTAGGTCCCATGGAATGTGCATTGCACAGCAATGAAAAGGGATCTGTATGATAGAATAGCAACTTATGTGAATTTTGCTATAATGCCACTTCTTTATGACATTTCCTACATAGGGTACAGGTTTCCAACATGAATGCTTTTGGATTTTAATTAAATGTATGTCTTAATTCAACTTACAATGTTATTTGTGTTGTATACCCTTGTTCTTATATATGTTTGCAAAATCAGCTACGGAAGGAAGGGAGGAGAAATGAGTATGAACGGCATAAGCTTCAAGCTTTAAACCAGCGCCAGAAAATGGTATCTCTCTGTTTCTTGCTTGTTTATTTACTTCTACATGTCTCTCTGACACACTCCCATTTAATATTTGATATGCTACTTCCATAAATTGGGTTTCTATGGATGTCAAGTAGTTCCATTACTCACTGATGGTCTGGAATTAAGGGCTTTCTTATTGAGAATGTGCCTCAGATGATGCCATCAAACAAGGGATGCTTCTAAATATGTTACCTCATCTCTTCAGGGTCAATTTTTTTTAGATGTAGGAGAAATGAATCAAGGACCATCGCCACCAAACATGAGGAACAGCAGAAATTACTTTCTGAATTCCTAAGGCTTCTAATGATGAGTTTCAAACTTAATGTAGAAAACAAAACTCAGAAGAAGTTTTGCATTTTTTATGGGTGTAGGATACATATATGTGACAAAGCAAACTACTTCTATTTATTGGAATAATTTCTTTTACTTTCTAAGGGTTGCTATTTTGTGTATGTGTGTTTTTATTCAGGTTCTTCAAAGAAAGACAGAAGAGGCAGCAGTGGCTACCAAGAGGCTAAAAGAATTACTTGAAGCTCGAAAGTCTTCTGCCCGTGACAGCTCAGGTCTGTCATCTTAATTGATTAAAAATTATTTGTTAATATGGAAGCTCCCTTGTTTTTACTTATCTGCAACTCGTCTATGAAACAAAATTTGTCAACTTCCTCTAATAAATATTAAAATATCAACTTTACTCTTCATTGGAGCAAGTGTATTCCGTAGTTAGAGTAGTGTCTTGAACGGCGGGTTCATCCATCATAGAAATATGTGGAGCAGTTACACGATAGCTCCTTCCCTTTTAACTCTCCAGGTTTCTAATTGTGTGTTTTCTTTCAGTTATTACCAATGGAAATGGGACAAATGGGCAGGTAATGATGTTTGCTTCATCTTCTTGGTGTATGTTTGATTCTATTTCATGATTTAAATCCATCCTGACATAATTTGCATCTTTAGAGCAATGAGAAAGCTTTGCAACGTTGGGTTGATCATGAGCTAGAAGTCATGGTGAATGTGCAGGAAGTTCGTAATGAATATGAGAAGCAAAGTCAAGTGTATGTTCAATATATTTTCGTTAATAATATTACTGATGTGTAGCGATAGCATATTTATGAGTTTTGCTGCAATCTCCAGGAGAGCTGCGCTGGCGGAAGAGTTGGCCATGCTGAAGCAAGTGGATGACTACGCTTCCAAAGGCCTTAGTCCTCCAAGAGGAAAGAATGGCTTTTCTAGGTAACTTTTGAGCAACAATTTAGATTAATTGCTTCTGACCTTTTCTTTGTTGTAGTCTATATGATTTAACATATATGATACAATGAAGCAGGTAGAACAGAATGTTTTCAGCTCTCTCTCTCTCTCTCTCTCTCATCTTTTCTGCTCTACCTTTCTTGTTCAGAGCATCCTCCATGTCCCCAAATGCAAGAATGGCCAGAATATCTTCCCTTGAGAGCATGCTGAGTATTGCCTCCAATTCACTTGTAGCTATGGCCTCGCAACTTTCAGAGGCAGAAGAGCGGGAGCGTGCCTTCATTAACCGTGGACGTTGGAACCAGTTGCGCTCAATGGGAGATGCAAAGAATTTGCTTCAATATATGTTCAATTCTCTTGCAGATGCTAGGTTCTTTCTCAGACCTAGAAGCCTTCTAATAACTTCAATTTTAACCTGATGTAATGTTGGCCAAGTTGTTTGATCCTATAAATTATCATTGATATGCATAACTTTAATTTCAGAATGAATGTAGTAGCTATGGGTAATTCCTTTTGAATAATGGGGGCTAGGCATAATTTGCTTTCCTTGATCGAAATTTGCTTTCCTTGATTGAAATTTCAAGTTTCCATGTTTTCTTACAGGTGTCAACTATGGGAGAAGGATATGGAAACCACGGAAATGAAAGAGCAACTTAAAGAACTAGTAGGGATATTGCGGCAAAGCGAGGCACGAAGAAAGGAAGTTGAGAAGGAACTAAAATTGAGAGAGCAAGCTGTTGCAATAGCACTGGCTTCATCTGCTACAGTGAGATTACTTGTTATTGTGTTTGAAATTCCTTCATGCACTAGCTTATAACTCAAGTTTATGTAGCTGATTATAACTGCCATATCTATAACATTGAATTTTTATACTGATCCCCATCACAACTTCATGAATTGGTCAAGCAAGTTTGAAGGAGGTTGATCAAGTGACTTTAAAGCAACCTTTGGAGTTGCAAATTTACTCACAAAAAATATATTATATAATCTGTAGCATACATAGAATTTGCGGCTCTTTCTACATGTCTAAGAAACTATTGTTGGTCTTGTCATGGTTTCCTTAACCTATGATTTAAGATTCTTTGTGTTATTTTATTTTTATTATTATTATTATTGTCTGTATTAAAACTCTTCAGGCTGACCTTGAACAGGTAAACTCCCAGAATTCATTGAAACACTTTGCTGATGACATGAGTGGTCCCTTGTCTCCAATGTCTGTACCGGCACAAAAACAGCTGAAATATACACCAGGCATTGCTAATGGCTCGGTCAGAGAATCAGCAGCATTTATAGACCCTACAAGAAAGGTTAGTGCTCTGGTCCTTTAATTGTATAATTGCCATCTGGTTTTCTGTTTGGCTAAGAAAGATTGATTTGCTGTTAATGCAGATGGTACCAATTGGGCAGTTGTCAATGAAAAAATTGGCAGTTGTGGGACAGGCAGGGAAGCTCTGGAGGTGGAAGAGAAGCCATCACCAGTGGCTCGTACAATTTAAATGGAAATGGCAGAAGCCATGGAGACTTTCAGAATGGATAAGGCACAGCGATGAAACAATTATCAGGGCAAGGCCTCGTCCACAGGCTCTGCCAAATATGATGTAATCCTCTGAGGTCACCGGCAGTTGCTATTCATCTTTGACCTATAACTATGACCCAACACATACCACGGGGATAGAATAAAAATAAGTGCAGGTAATATTTCTCTGAAAAGCTCATATTGAGATATATTTACTACTGAATATTTAAGCTATTCTCTTTTCTGTTTATCTTTCTTTTTTCCTTGAATGGTGGGAAAAGAGGTGGTTTGATTTGAATGAATGGACAGCCCTTGCAAGTAAAAAAAAAGAAAAAAAAAAGAAGCCCAATAGCCAACAATTATGTGGATATATGTTATAGAACACGCACTTACTGGAAATTTCCTGTAAAAATTACTCTTGGCTGTCAAGTACTTGAACAACCAGCTTGTTGAATGTTATGTAGATTGCCAAGTTAACTAGGGATCAGCCTGTCGCCAATGTTTTTGTTCCTCACTGAAATATATAATTAAAAAAAAAGGATTGAAACAACTAAATAATCATGATTGGGGCTGACCTTGCTAGTCTCTAAGTATGCAGTGTGCTGTAAGTGGTTGTGGAGGATATCTGCTTGTAGCAGTCATGGATGAGTTGATTTTGAAGATGTTAGTTTGTAATCTTGAATTCTTTTGCGGTGGTTGCTGCATAGGGAGCATCTTGTAAAGCTGTGTTGATGCTGCCAATCATACGAAGATAATCAAAAGATGACATTGAAAGCTGAGATAATGCATATGGTGAAAGCAGTGGTGAAATGATATCTCGCTTAACGTGTCACCAATGTTTTGGTATATTTTCTCTCCATTATCATACTTAGATGGAAGAAATTCTTTAGACAAGTCATATAATTGTGTATATAGGGTTGTCTTTCTCCATTTTGTTCTTTTTTTCCATTTTAATTGTAATTTGACTGGCTAATTTGTTGTAGTGTTTAGCTTTCTACTGTGTGTAAGCACGATATGGATATTGTGGAAAGAATTGAACTCTGAAGAATTTCTGCTATATCACAACAAAAGAAATTCTTCAATAGTCTCTATTTTTACGGTTCTTTTGTGTATAAGCTATATTGAAAGCAAAGGGAAAAATATATCTTGGAAGTTGGTTGAAATTATCATGTTTCTTTTGCCCTTTTGTGTATGACTTCATTGTTCTGCGACTCCGCTGTACAGGCTCTCCACTTATCTAAGTTACTTTTTCTTTTAATTGGCACCCGATTTCTGATAACAAAGTCCTAACTAATTTTGAGATGCACATATTCATAACAAAGAGTTTCCCGCAAGTGCACCTTAAATAATTCAAATGAAAGTTTCCTCAGTCCAACAGTTCATAGAAATTGTTTGCACTCAAAATATTCGAACCTTAGACTTAAAAGGAATATACCATTAAGACCAAGACTTTGAGTGCACCTTAAATAATTCAAATGAAAGTTTCCTCAGTCCAACAGTTCCTAGAAATTGTTTGCACTCAAAATATTCGAACCTTAGACTTAAAAGGAATATACCATTAAGACCAAGACTTTCACCACATGAGTCAACCCCTAAGGGTTATCCATCTAAGTTCCTTCAAAGGCACTCCATAGGAGCAAAGGTTACCGTGTTCACATTTGATGGCAAATTCCATCATCTAATCCCCCTCTAAAAAATAATGAAAAGACCGAAACCATTCTGCTTTATCAAGTTTACCTCTTCACAAATGAACTGGATGCCGACGGGAGAAAGTGAAGGGAGTGACTTCGATTATTTTACAGCATTTAGCTTCAACCATCATGTGTAGTTGATAATCTGAATACAACTAACATCACTGAGCCGAAAGAGGTAGTAGAAATCTGCCCGCACCGTCATTATTGCCCAAAACCTTAAATGTTAAATTACATATATAGACACAATACTCAAAATATCACATCTGACATTTTGAAATGACTATAAAATTACAAGATTCTACAGTACTCGTACAAGGCAACAAATTTTAGCATTCACCCCAGCAGATATATGACCTGTAAATCCTAGAGCAGCCATTGTATGTTTTGCCTGCAAATGACCACGCCTAGCACATGCGACCTTTAGAGTATCAGAAATCAAGGTAAATGCACTGTAAGTACAAGAGGGGAACATCGGTTTTGTAATCATGCTGTAACCACACATTTAGAGAAGCGTCGCATTTTGAGCAAGATAAAATTACCCATCCCATATCTCTGGGCGTCAGATTTGGCAACACCAGTAGGCATAGTGCTCCTCTTTCCGATGGTTACTAACAAGACCCCCACACTGCAAGCAAATGAAGCTGCTCCCATCTGAGAATGCATCCAGCACTACTTGCATCCTCCCAGTTTCTGCCAGTATAGAAGCACCATGTGCATCCTCTGGTAAAACTGATGGGACAACCACATTATTCAACGATGATCCAGTTTTTAAAGGCTGGGCTTCAGCAATTGCACACTCGGCAAACAAAGAAGCCAGCTGATCAGCAGCAGCATTTTCTTGCAGTCTACTTCTGTAAAGTTCACGAGCACGATGCAGAGACTGAAATACAGCTTCATCCCCACCTTCAGCTCTCATTGCCATTACAACCTGTTTCAAAATCTAGATCAGTACTCTCTCCGAGGAAAATTAATATACTGGGGTTAGTTTCTCCTTTAATTTACCACTAGCAGAGGTGGAATGAATAATGTGCCACCTGGTACACATACATTGTAATTCAGACCCTTCTGGCCACTGGCCAGTAAGTGGTCAAGGCCAGAGATGAGTGATGAATAAACAAGTGCATGAAATATCTTGCCATTACTTTTCTTTTTTTTTTAGACAAGTAATAATTTTATTGAAGAAATACGCATAAGCCCAAGTACACAGGATGTATATCTTGCCATAACTTTCAAAGGATAAATGACCGATCAAAATGAATCAAGATACATTTGAATCATATATTTGATATCTTTCAAGACACCATCTGGAAGTAATAGTTTATAGATTTATGCAGTGGAAAAAAAAAGGTCCTTCAAGATATCTTTCTCAGCCCTTAGGACAAACTTAAATTTTTTTATATAAGTAAAATGATTAGGCCAAACTTAATGGAACCACATGTTAATGAAAAAATAAAGAATAAAGAATTGGAACACCATGTTAGCATGGGAAATATTTGAATCCTAAGGCCCTTTGATGCTGAAATGAACTAGGCGGCTTTAGATCTGAATGAATGGGCACAAGTGTTGACAATGAAATCTTTACCTTGGAAACTGTCCAAGATTGCTGCAAAATCATATAACCTAGATAACAGATAGTGTTGAACCAATTCAGCATCTGAGATAGTCATGAACAAAATATTTTGTCTTTGGGTCCTTGATACATGATCATTGTCAATGAATATGGTAGGTGGCCCAATTACTGAGACTGTAAATCCACAACTGAGTAATCTACCATTGACAGCAATATTTAATAATATATCAAACCACATTGAAAAATGAGCTTCTCCCAAATTGCAAGCAAATTTATCTTAGAACGATATTCCCTCCAAGATCCATCGAACTGACTTCTGCTAATATAGAAGCATGAGATAAAGCTTCCTTGACGGCCCTTGCTTCTTCTAGATGCATCTACCCTTATTTTAAAGATTCACACTTTTTATGGGACTCTATAGTTAGACAGATTTCAAAATTAAACTTGGTGTGACCTCTCCTAATTGACACTGCGAACTGCAATCACAAACACACGAAAGTTATGTCCTAGCAAAACCTAAGGTAAATACATATTGGGATCTGTTGGATGTTGAAAGATACTATCCAAGATAACTATTAGACTAACTGTACAATCCCCAAGGAAAAGGACAACAACAAAAAAACCAAGGTTCAGCCACAACTGATTGGACCCAAAACAAGATCAACATCACTAATTCTTAACAAATTTCGCTCTACCGACCTGAGAAGAAGAAAATTAGCAGAAAATAACCTGAAGACAAAATGATTAGTAAATTTTCGCTTGGAAGCTTCATATGAAACATCAATAATCTTTCAGCATACTTACCAGACTTCGGGAAAAAAATAAAAAAAGACGAAGTTAAACACAACATAAGATAAACAGAAAGGGAAAGAGAGTGATTGAATATGGATTACCGCTTGGAGGGCCTGGGAAGGTTTTCCTTGATCGATGAGTTGGCGAGCCAATGTGAGGAACCCTCTGACTACGTCATTTTGGCAGGTGTTGGATGCCAGCTCCGGCTGTGCGGCGCCGGTCTCGGTCTCCATCATTTCCGTGTCCACACGGTCCATGGCATTCGGCATTTCAAAAAATTTGTACTTGTATTAAAACAGAGTGCTGGAGAGAGAGTTGGGTTTTCTTCGTCTATCCAAGAAGATTAGGGCTTCTCAGGCTGCTAGATGATTCTAGCAATTTCCGCAGTGCAATCTTGCTCTGTCTCCTTTTTCTCTGTTTCTGGCATTTCTCGGTGACGGCATTGGATTTTCATTTGGGCTCGGTTTCTTACTTTTAGGCCTTTTTTGTTACGGGCCCATGTTGGGTTGTGACAATTCCATAATACGGATCGGATTTGTAATATATCTTTAAAAAAAATAGTGATACGTGTATTTATAATTTTATTTATAAAAAAATTATAAAAATAGATTTTTTTTAATATTTTTTTAAAATTTAAATTTTATAATTTTCAACATATCAATAGCTGACAAATAAAAAAGTAAATTTTTTAAAAAATTTTCTCCAATACAATTAAGCATTTCTCTTAAAAAAAGGTAATCATCACGTACAATCTTTTATATAATTATGTTTGAAATGTCATGATCTTTACAGATTTTATACTCTTTATGTAAAGGGTTTCTGGATACGATTCCGTGTCCATAACTCTGCTCACATCATTATGATTGTACAGTTTAATTATAAAATAATACTACATATAGTTATAAAGTACATAAATGTTGTGCAGTCATACTTACGACTGCAACTACATTTTTCTTAATCATAATTCAATACATTAATTAAACAAAATAAGTTCTTAATCTTGCCATAACATGTTGAATGTGTTGTTTGGGTTATTCATTTAATGAATCTATCATGTTGGATTGACTTATATATAGCTTGTTCCAACCCATTTTGGCAGAGTTAGCATAAATTGATTGATTGTAAATAATTAAATTGGGTACTGGCCTTTTCAAAAAATATAAATTGTGTTAAATGATTTAAATTATTTAAACGGTCTATATCAAGATACATCAGTTTGCGTGATTATTTTTATATAATCTTTTTATAGTTAGAATATTTCTCATATTGGATATGTTACAACGACGGATTAGGTTAATTCTCTCAGTTTTCAAAAAAGTGAACCAAAAACCAAAATGGATAGGTAAAAAATCCAATTGAAATCAGTCTGTTAAGTCCGGTTTAGCAATTATTTGAACAACCCTAGCCAAAATAAAAACTTGCAAAAGGCAATAAATGGGGAAAGAAAAAAGAAAAAAAATGTCAACATTAGGAGTTAATTAAGCTTATGAGAAAATTAAATGTTAAAATACGTAGAGTCAGATTTCAAAATTCAAGACATCTACTCTAACATGGTGTTATTAGAGACACAATACCAAACTTGACTTGAAAACAAACTAGTGGCACTATTCCAATATCATGTTGTTCCCACCATGGGCAGCACCAAATGAAATCTCTTGCTTTATCTTTTTTTTTTAATTCTTGAGAATAAGACTTTTTTGTTCATCAAATCCTTTAGAGCAAGGAAAGAATGCATGGAGAACAATCCTCCATATCTACTATTACATCCGACACATGTAAAACAAATTTAGCTAAAGTATGAGCTACAATATTAGCCTCTCTTCTCACATGATGAGTAGACCATCTTGAAAAACTTAGCAACTTAACCTTGATATCACCGATGACCATGTCAGTGCTAGACAAATTCCCCTCCTTAGAGATGTCTGAAATAACTTGTAGTGAATCACCCTCAAGTATTATATCACTAAGACCCAGCTCCAAACTAAACAGAGTAGCATGTAGAGCTCCAATTGATCCTGCCATAAGGGGTTAGGAAATTAAGATCTTTTCATCCTCATAGTTGCTAAGACGTTGCCTTCCTAGTTTTTTACTATAATTCCAATTCCACAAACGCATTGGTTCCTGTCAATAGCAATACCCCAATTAATTTTGAAAAAGAGTGCAAGGGAGGATCCACTTTTGATCCATGTTGCTAGAAGATGCTGGAGTGCTGGTCCATTTTGTATGAACTTCCTTAAGCTCCTTAAGAATCTCTTGAGATAGTTGAACTACTACATTCGGGTGTTTAAATTCTCTTTGAAAAACAAAGTTATTTCTTCTCTGCCATACTCTTCTTACTATCACTACAATTCCATCCACAACTACTGTCTTGAATCTAGAACATATGTCTTCAAAGAGTTCTATAAATGTCTTCTTCCAGCAGGCACTCTTTTGGATTTGTTTGGAACATTGGCCCCAAATATCTTGTGATGCTGGAAATGACCATGGAGCATAAACCACTGATTCTTCCATTTCAAAGCAAATAGGATAATTTGGACTATCCACTGCCTTCTTTTTAGAAAGGTTTTGATTAGTGGGCAGGCCATCTCGACAAGCTCTCTACAAGAAGATCACTCTATCAGCTAGGGATATGTTCAGCTTCCATATAACTGACCATGCTATATGTGACGCCCCCAAATTCCGCTTGGGATTGAACGAACATTTGAAGCGTCGAGACATGCAACACAAGGTTACCTGCCCCCGTTCATGACATATAAGATGCAATGTTCCTAACATGCATCTAACATTATGCAATATTCGCAGCGGATAATCTTTTTCTTTAGCAATACTATGCACCAACTAAATATATCCCAAATACTTGAAACATAATTCATACATAAAGGCATACTAAAAAGCCGTGATCACCACACTAGTCTAAAATGGTTGTGATCAAAAGAATACTTGAGATACAACTCCAAAAGTACAAGTATTAACCTAAGTTAAATACTATACCATCATCAACATCGCACCGTGGCCTAGTCGACCGTATTCAGTTGGTCAGATTCCAATTCTCCTTTGGGTCCTGTAACAAGATCTACCATTCGGGGGGAATGGTAGTTGGGACTACCACAGTGAGATTTGATTACAAATCTCAGTAAGTTAACATAAAACTTATACACAGGTTAAAAATGCATGCATGGCAGTAAAAGCATAAATGCATAATTATAGTCATACATAAACATAGTATAACTTGACATATAGCATGACTTAACCAGAACTTAAGCGTGAACTGAACTTGACTTAACATGGCATGAACTTAAGCTTAAAACATAACATGAACAATCAACATAACATGAACGTGAAACATAACATGGACATGAACATAACATAACATGAACGTGAGCTTGAACGTATCATAAACGTGAACATAACATGATGTGAACATGAACTTGGAACATAACATGAACATGAACATAACATGTACGTGAGCATAACATAACATGAACTTGATCTGAAACTTGACTTAACATAAACTTGGAATCTTATTTAATTGTCTTGATTAATAACGTGCATTAATACGTACTCCACAGTTGTTGTGGCCCCACGTATTCAAGTAACATAAAACATAATACGTACTCCACAGTTGTTGTGGCCCCACGTATTCTACATGTCACAATTGCTGTGTCTCATGTAGTGTATGCTCCACAGTTGTTGTGGCCCCATACTTCATGCTCCACAGTTGTTGTGGCCCCATGAATTCACATAACATAAAATATAATACGTACTCCACAGTTGTTGTGGCCCCACGTATTCTACATGTCACAATTGCTGTGTCTCATGTAGTGTATGCTCCACAGTTGTTGTGGCCCCATACTTCATGTAACATAAAATATAATACGTACTCCACAGTTGTTGTGGCCCCACGCATTATAAGTAACATAAATATAATACGTACTCCACAGTTGTTGTGGCCCCACGCATTATAAGTAACATAACATAAATATAATACGTACTCCACAGTTGTTGTGGCCCCACGCATTATAAGTAACATAAATATAATACGTACTCCACAGTTGTTGTGGCCCCACGCATTATAAGTAACATAACATAAGATATAATACGTACTCCACAGTTGTTGTGGCCCCACGCATTATAAATAACATAACATAGATATAATACGTACTCCACAGTTGTTGTGGCCCCACGCATTATAAGTAACATAACATAAATATAATACGTACTCCACAGTTGTTGTGGCCCCACGCATTATAAGTAACATAAATATAATACGTACTCCACAGTTGTTGTGGCCCCACGCATTATAAGTAACATAACATAAGATATAATACGTACTCCACAGTTGTTGTGGCCCCACGCATTATAAATAACATAACATAGATATAATACGTACTCCACAGTTGTTGTGGCCCCACGCATTATAAGTAACATAACATAAATATAATACGTACTCCACAGTTGTTGTGGCCCCACGCATTATAAGTAACATAAATATAATACGTACTCCACAGTTGTTGTGGCCCCACGCATTATAAGTAACATAACATAAGATATAATACGTACTCCACAGTTGTTGTGGCCCCACGCATTATAAATAACATAACATAAATATAATACGTACTCCACAGTTGTTGTGGCCCCACGCATTATAAGTAACATAACATAAATATAATACGTACTCCACAGTTGTTGTGGCCCCACGCATTATAAGTAACATAAATATAATACGTACTCCACAGTTGTTGTGGCCCCACGCATTATAAGTAACATAACATAAGATATAATACGTACTCCACAGTTGTTGTGGCCCCACGCATTATAAATAACATAACATAAATATAATACGTACTCCACAGTTGTTGTGGCCCCACGCATTATAAGTAACATAACATAAATATAATACGTACTCCACAGTTGTTGTGGCCCCACGCATTATAAGTAACATAAATATAATACGTACTCCACAGTTGTTGTGGCCCCACGCATTATAAGTAACATAACATTAAATATAATACGTACTCCACAGTTGTTGTGGCCCCACGCATTATAAATAACATAAAATATAATACGTACTCCACAGTTGTTGTGGCCCCACGCATTATAAATAACATAAAATATAATACGTACTCCACAGTTGTTGTGGCCCCACGCATTATAAATAACATAACATAAATATAATACGTACTCCACAGTTGTTGTGGCCCCACGCATTATAAGTAACATAAATATAATACGTACTCCACAGTTGTTGTGGCCCCACGCATTATAAGTAACATAAAATATAATACGTACTCCACAGTTGTTGTGGCCCCACGCATTATAAATAACATAAAATATAATACGTACTCCACAGTTGTTGTGGCCCCACGCATTATAAATAACATAAATATAATACGTACTCCACAGTTGTTGTGGCCCCACGCATTATTATAACATAACATGTCTTATCTTTCTTAATGCATGTGATATTATTTAATATCATATACTTTTCTAACATGGCGTATACTTGTAAATGGCATAATATGATTTAATCATAAACATTTCATGGCATACATGTATCATATGGCATACTTAACATGGCATACTTATAACATACATCATTGTATGGCAGAAAAGATTATTTAACAGATAATTATTCATGAGAGATTAAATCATACGTAACAGATAAACATGTAATGACATAGCATGACATGGCATATACGATAACATACATACATAAATTGTAGTTCCCTTACCCATCACACATACACAATAAACTGATAGTAAGTTAGAGGCTAACTTACCTCGATCGTCGCGTTCTATGAGAATAGAGCGCGAAACACGAGGAACTGCACAACAGCTGGAAGAGGAACACTCAAGTCCTTAAGATTTTCAATTCTGAACTCAATTGCCATATTGTGAGCACTTGCAACACTACGGGCAACGTGAGGTTTCACTATACTCGAAAGAGATAATTTGACTTCAGAAAACCTTTGCACTAAAACAAGTTCATTAAAATTATCAATAATAACCAACAAACAATTCCTTTCTCAATCCATATACTCTTAGTCATAGTCAACCACAAGATGACACCAGTCACCCCAGACTATAATCCATAACACCACTGTTTCGGGACACTGTCATACAGTTTCCCAACACTACACCATACGCTCCACACTTCTCTGCTACGCCATCCAACCCTTCGTGACACGCCATCCGGTGTATCACGACTTAGTACAGAGTACACTCACGTGAACTCTCTTCCATTCACACTACAAAACCCATCACTACGATATACGTCTCACGGTGCATCGCTACGCGAAGGGAGTACGCGCTACGCGTACTTCCTTCGCTACAACACTCATCAACACGATGCACATCACACGATGCATCGCCATACAACACGGAGTACACTACATGCGTACTCCCTTCCTTCTACGACCCACATCACTACAGCGCACGTCGCGCGGCGCGTCGCTGCATTACACAAAATACGCTACACGCGTATTCTCTTCACACAACCCGCCGTATCACATCTACGGCATCCATCTCACGCCTATACTTCACAGCACAGTCCACAAAACTACAAAATCAAGCCTAACACTTCACAACCGCACTTCGTTTCACAACTACGCAGCGAACTCCACAAACACTAACTACAGAGTCTATAGCCAACCAAATCAACTATGTTAAACATAAATAACTAAAGATAGAGGGTTAAGACGAGAGAGATGTGATTGCTGTCGGGAAAGAATCCAAAACTGATAATTTTAGCGGGCTGTTACACTATACTTCAATTCATAGAGCATGAAGGTTGGCCATTTGATTGTTCTTTCAGTTCTTTATGAAAGTGGTAGGCACTTCTTAGTGTGAATTGACCATTAGAAAAACCATTCCAAATTAATTTATTTGGTCTATTGGAACAACTTTATCTTCATAATAATCTTAGCTTCCTCCCTTGAGAAAATACCTGCAATCAGTGAAGTTTTCCAATGATTAGTATCAAGATCAATTAGCTCATGTACTTTAGCATTTTCATCTAAGCCCTTTACTATACTCTAAATTTTGAAAGTAGTGGATTTTGGAATCAACTTGTCTTTCCAAATGTGAACTTCTCTTTCATTTCCTATTTTCCATAATGTGCCCTTCTCTAATAAAGATCGTGCTACAAGGATACTTCTCTAAGTATAAAAAGGTCAGTTACCAAGCTTAGCTCTAAAGAAATGAATCTTTAGGAAGTATTTCAATTTTAGAACTTGAGAAGCTAATGAATGATCGATCACCTTACCTAATCCCTCTTATAGGTTTGAATAGCTAATGAATAGGTAACTTACCTAATCACTCTTGTAGGTTTGAAAGCAGGTTGATGAAGACTATTAATCAGGATTGAGTATGATACTAAATCAACACACTTCATCAATAACTTGATCCATCTTTGTGCAAAACCCATCTTGCTCATGACAACTCTTAAAAATTCTCATTCAATTCGATCATATGCCTTACTCACTGAGTTTCAAGGCCATATATCCAGATTTTTCTTATGGTCTGCTAGTCATAGTGTGCATGGCTTCATAAGTTACAATGATATATATTATTCATTCAGAATTTTGCTAGATACAAGAAAGTTTGTATACCAATTCACGCACTGATGATATTTTTTATTTAAAAAAATATATAAAAAAATTTTTGAAAGAAGAAAAACATCTCATATTTCATGAAAATTATTTCCGTCTTCAATTCACATCATTTCGTTATATATATGACTTACATATCAATATCGGTGTGCGAATTGGTACATAAACTCTACTTGCAAGAAGAATTTTCCATTCAAGATTAATCTCTCCAAAACAAAACAGACTGAGTAGTTGAAATAATATCTGGTAAGATCCTTTTCACTCTATTCGCTAGAGTTTTCTAGAGTTTTTGAAATAATTTTGTAAAGAACATTGCAAAGACTAAGGGCTTATATGGAAATAAATCTCATCTCAAAATTATCATGATCTCATCTCATTTCATATCCTTTTCAAACATTATTCAAATATAAAATTTTGAAACTAATCATTACCACTTTTTTGAAACTAATAATTATTACAATTTTTCCAAACTTTCGAACAAAAAATAAAAAATAATTCCACTTTTTTAAATCTCTTAATAAAAATAATATTATAAAACTATATTCTAACAATATTTTAATTTTATAATATTTTTTATTCCATTTTTTCTTTTTCCTTTCTCAAAACTCAAAAAATACTCAACTCAAACTATCTCATTATTATTTACAAAATTTTCATCTCATCTTTTTGGAGCCCGAATTACACCTTTGTGGGAGACTAACTGCTTTATCCTTTTATCCAAGATTACATGGCTTTGCAATATTCTTCTCTTAATAAAGAGATGAATTTGCTCAAAAAGTAGAAGTCAGCAATGGAGGGATAGCAAGGAAAGGAAACATTGCATTTGCTGTCATCTATGTATTTTCTATGCATCACTAGTGGAAAGCAGTACAAATAATATAATTACTAGGGCACGACCTGTGTTTGGGGGTCCAATTCACCGTCCTCCATTAATACACTCTCTTTAATCTCCTGTAACATTTTCAATACCTGCCACATAGTGGGCCTCTGCTCAGCCGAGATTACGCTACAAGTTATGGCCACCTCCACAAGCATTTCCATTCTATTATCTACCCCACCAAAACCATCTTCTTCCCTCCTCGATCTAACCCAATTCACCATCTCTTCTGGCACCAAATGTGGTAGCTGTTCTGGTGTCTTCCCGGTGAGAAGCTCCAGCAACAGAATCCCAAACGAGTATACGTCGGATTTCGAGGTTGCTTGCTGACCTGGGTTCCGAGTTTCTGGGGCTTTGCATGCGGCGGAGTCATTTTCTTCGTTAGAGGTCGGGTTGGCGAGGACAGAGAGACAGTAGTCAGAGACGCAGGCCTCGAAGTCAGGGCCGAGGAGGACGTTGGAGGATTTGAGATTGCCATGGACGAGCCTCCATGCTTGGTGGATGTAAGAGAGGCCTTTGGCTACGTCCTCTGCTATTTTTAAGCATGATGTCCAATGCAGTGGCTTTGCCCTTGTGGATTTGGAGCCTGCATGGGCAGTTTTTTTTTTTGGACGTAGAAGATAGATGGTGAGTTCCATTAGCAAAAGAGAATATTGAGGAAGAATATATGCATCCTGACATGATCTTGAAGGTCAGATTTAAGACAAAGAAAAAGAGTTTAAGAGAGATGATCATTTGGGAGTAATGTGTTTATTTTGATAGTTTAGTGCAGTAGTTTGAGGTTCCTAGCTTAAATGTACATCTATAGAAATGTTTGATCTACACACAAGTCTTACATAAGTAGCCTTACACATTGACCAGATTTAAAATGATTCATCAGATTGTAAAATTATTTTTAATATAAAATAGATCTATCGTATTATATTAAATCACGCTAATGTGTAAAACTTTCTTTTATAAGATTTGTGTATAGAACTAACATTTTTTGTATATGAATTTCTTTTAAAGGGGGTGGAGGTTCGAATTTAGGTTTTCTATTTAAAAAATCAAGGCAGTGAGTGCCCTTCAGAGTTCAGACCCACTCCCACACATACATATATAACTAAGTCCCTATTAATGTAGGCAAATTATTGAATGAAAATATTTCTGAGAAATAAAAATTTTCTAAGATTGTTAAAAGGTGTTTTGATTAAATTTGAAATTATTTTTTTAAAAGATTTGTAAGAGAAAATTTGGTTAAGAAGCAAAAGTAATGATCCTTTTAAATATCATTCTTTCATTAATGAGCACTCTTATTGGTAATTGGATTAATAGCTAAACTCAAATTCAAATTTTAATTAATATGACATGAATTTATCTTTATCTATTCCATTCTCATCCACTTCTTATATTGAAATGTCCATATATTTTTTATATAATAATAAAATAATATTAATTTATTTTATTAAAATTTTATTTTATTATATTTTATCATTCTAGATGTGTTAATTAATAATATTATTATGTTACAGCCAATTCATAGTAAGAAATTGTGTTCACGTCGTGAGCTAATCAAGGACTTTAGGCTGGGACTCCGACATGTCAACCACGAGAAAGGAGCTTTTTACAAATCAATTATTAGTTAATCGTCAAATCAAAGTCCCAAAGTAGTCAGTACCAAGATTCTCGCTGCTAATTGAAAATCTAAAGATGATGCCGCGAATCCAGTAGCAGCATCAAACTCCAAACAAATCATGCCGTGTTAGAAAAATAAGTCATGTTCAATATTCTCGTAGAGATCCTGAACCCCGAGTCCACTCGGCATGGACTCGTACGTTCTGCTAGTAACCCAGAAAAATGAAGCTAGAAAGAGAAGTTTACCGTGAATGAGGGAGAAGAGACTGCCATTGGGTTGGTAATCATAAACCAGAAGCCTTTCTTCCTTTGCATGAAAATAAGCTCTAAGCGGAACCAGATTTGGATGCCGAAGTCCTCCCACCGATTCCATGTGCTGATCGAAAACTTCCTTGCTTGTGCCGGATAATTTCCCGGCGTCGAGCCTCTTCACGCTGACAATCAGCCGGTTGTCCAACACTGCCTTGTACGTGCTGCCAATGGTGCCTCTCCCCAGTAACTCTGCGGAAGCTCTCATCAGCTGGTCCAGCGTATACAGCTGCGCCTCACCTGCGCAGAAAACCAAGCTCCCACTCTTTGCCGCTTGCATTCCTTGCATTCTCTTCACCTTCTCCTCCAGCTCCTTCTCTTGCTCTATCTGCATTACCGCCGCGGCTTGAGCCGTCGCCGCCTCGTCCTCCGAAGCCGTTGCAGGCGTCGACGACTCTGTCTTGTTTCTCTTCTTCAAGGCCATCACGAAGCAGACAAGGGAACAGATGAAGACCACAACACCGGCTGAGAACCCCACAATCACGGCGGTCCTCTTGTGCTTCTTTCGAAACGCTTCGTGGGTCAACTCGACGCCGTGTAATTGCGCGCTTTCACCGAGCGACGACGATGGCGGCGGAGAAGCCAACGGCGTCGATTGTCCGAAAAAGGGCGAGGCGGGATGACACTCTTTGTTTATGATCTCGCCGCAGAGATTGGGGTTCCATGAGAACGAGGATGGACCGAAGCGTACCAGAGTAGCTGTAACTGGGACAGGACCGGAGAGATTGTTTCCTGAGACGTTGAAACTTTGGAGGGAGGGCTGGTTGAGCGGAGGAACCGTTCCGTTGAACCGATTCCACTCGAGACGGAGGTAGGAAAGCCGGTCTATTATGGCCAGAGAGGCCGGTAACGGTCCGGTGAGGTTATTGTAGGAAATATCTATTGTTCGTAGTCTATGTAGGGACAGGATCGAAGGTGGGAAAGAGCCCGTGAAAGAGTTATGGTCAAGAAAGAGGGCTTTGAGGTTAACGAGACCTGAGAGGTCGGGAATGAGTCCTGTGAGCGAGTTTTTCTGCAAACTCAGGACTCGGAGCTGTTCAAGACGAGACAATGTGTCAGCAGCGAAAACTCCACCTAGATCTAGACCTTCGAGGACAAGGCGAACAACTTTCTGTTTCACGCATTCGACTCCTCGCCATTGACAGAAATGGAAGCTCGTATTTGGGGAGAAGAAAAGATTACCATTCTGATCGGCTTTGGATTTGAATGCCAGAAGAGCGAGTGCATCTTGGGGTCGAGCGAAGTGGAGAGGAGGAGGAGGAGGAGGAGGGGTGAGAAAACTCCTGGTAGAAGCAACTAAGCTGCAAAATGACAGCAAAAGAGAGGCATTTGATACAATGAAGAAGAAGAAGAGTCGATGGGTATGGCTTCTCCTCAGCATTATTGGAGATCAAACAAGGTAATGCATATGTAAAGCCTAAAGCAGAAGCTCTTAACCCTTTTGAGTCTGTTTCTATCTCTTCAAAAGGAAGACGGAGTTGGTGACAATGGTGGTTTGGCCATGCTTGCATTCCCCATTAGGCCAGGAGTAGGGTTCTACACAAGGTAGAAGAGAGAGTATGGGAATTGTAGAAGGTGACAAAACCATGTAAGAGCTGTCTGTCAGACTGCAAAATTGATCAGAAATCACGTGAAGCTAAAAAGAGTTAACCGATAAGTTACTCGGAAGACGTACCGTTCTACTGCCCCAGTAATATTATTAATTTTTTAATTTTCTTACTCATCATTCAACAAATCATACATTATATTTTTTATTTTTTTTAAATTAATTAATTTTTTTTCATTATTCATATACTATATATTTATTTTTTATTCATTATTCATATATTATATAATATTTGGGAATGATATATAAAATTTTTATTAATTTATTTTTAAAGAATATAATTTTTAATAATTAACAAAATGATTTATTTTAATAAATTTATATATTTTTTACTATTTAAAAATATTTTTTAAAAAATACAATTGTATTAGGTGGACATCAACTATAAAACTACAAAATTTTATATTTAAATTTTTTTTCTTTTTAATTGAAAAATATTATCCTTACAACAGTTTAAAGTACATAAAAATAATTTTTTAATGCTTAAATATAATTGGATTGTGGTATAATTGTGATTATAAAAATATTAGTACCGATTCGTGGTTTATTAAAATAAAATATATATAATTAAATATAAATTTTTTTATTAATTTAAATTTTTAGAATTTAAAAAAATTATTTTAATGCAATGAGCAAATTATACCACAATCCAATGCAAATGAGCAAATTTGAATTGAAGATGGTCTAATTATGTTTATTGTTTTGTTACAACAGTCTATATAATGTTGACAAATTGTTTTCTATCTTTGCATTTTTACATCAATACAATGGTTCTATGTTTTCCAAAAATAAATAAAAAAACAAATTGATACATGATAATTTTTTTAGTTTTAAATTTTAAAAATGTATGCTCAAAAGATACATTTTATACATGGATGGGAGGAAACATACTCCAATCTAATTTGGTGTAAAACTTTTATTTTATATATAGTCATTTTTACGTATTCCTTACATACTATTAATGTGATTAGCTCTATCATTTTTATTTAATATAAAATAATTATTTTAACTAATTACATTAATAAAATATGTAAATAATATGAAAAAATGATTATATGTACGTAGCATAACTCATTATCATATCACATGATAAACGAAAGAAGTATTAAGGTCAAATTATAACTTTTAGGCCTTATCTCATTTAATCATATATTATATCCAACTAAATTCAATTAAATATTACAATTTAAATATAAAGAATTAATATTTACAGTCGTGGAGTTCACAAGTGTAAATTTTAAAGTTATTTTATTGTAAAATAAGTTTAATATATCATACAAAATATGTTAGTTTTTAAGAAAAGTGCTATAATCACAAAGATATACATTTTACGAAATTAAACTTACAAACTGACATAATTTTATACGGTACGTTAGATTTATTTTATTATAAAAATAATTTTATAATCTAACTATATTGACCTGTGAATTATTTTTTTTGAAATCTTTGTTAAGGCTAAAAAATTTATCAAATATTAATAGTATTAATGTATTTTTATTAACGCATGATGTTAATATTATCACATAAGTTAATAAATAAAATATATATTTATGTTTTGTTTTTTCCTTTTTGTGGTTGACTGTAATAAAACTAATGTATAGTGTTTTCTCGTAAGGAACAAAATTCAATATGAATAAAGTCACTTATCATGTCTTATTTTCTGCACATTGACATCTAGATGACTTGCATCATGTGCTTCTTTTATCAAAACATAAACGCTACCAAACAAAAAAATAAAAAGAATTAACTGTTTGAAATTTTACAAAAATAAATTTATAGGTAACGTGACTTTACTTAATACGTTAGATTTATTTTATAATTAAAAAATATTTTACAATAAAATTGGAATGAAATAAGATCAACTTAATTCAATCTAATTTTAAATTGAGTTTAACATCTAGACACTCAACTCTGAAATTATTAAACTTATCTTAATTTAAAATCTCTTCACATGTGATACTCATAATTTTTTTCAACTCAACATCTCTTTACGCGTAAAACTCATAATATTTTTTAACTTCTCATAAATACATTTAAATTCATCTTAATATCTAAACATATCTAAATTTACCTTAAACGAATCTCACAAAAATCAATCTATGATCATCTTAACTCTTTATTTTTCATAAAAAAATTCAATTCATCTGAAAAGAACTCAACTTCTAAAAAGGACTGTTCAAAGACAATGACTAGCTTTAATGTCAATAAATGAGTTATAAATTTATGCAGAGGAGAGACAACGACCAAGTGCACTGACGTTGTGGGGTTTGGAGGCGTGGCAATAGCAGAGAAATGTAGTGTTGTGGTGCGAGAGTTGTTGCAGCAGTGTGGTAATTATTTGATCTAGATTGTTGAATTTCTTCACTCCCTAAGATGCGAGAGAATGAGCAAATGCCAACTCTTGATAAAACCGGAGACTGTTCCAACTTCTAAGGAGGGTAAATAAGATGAGATCCTCTTTTCAAATAATGGACTAAAAATTATGAAAATTATGAAATAGTTGTGTATCTATCATTTAAAGGAAAAGTCTGTTTGCAGTCACTGATTCGGCCTGCGTGCGGACGGTTGCCACGCTGGAGTCAAATGCACCGTTTAGCTTAATGAGGTAAGTTCTCCCTCCCCCTCGTTCTGTTTCTCTCTTCATCTCCCCTCAGTCTTCTCCCTCCCCGAGCTTCCCAGTCCCCTAACCCTAACTCCAAATCACCGATCCCCCCAAGTGCTATTTCCCTCTCCCTCTCTTCTGTTTCTCTATTATGCCTCCCCCGAGTTCTGTTCCCTCTCCCTCTCCCCTATTTCTGTAATTTTGTGTTCCCCTATTTCTGTAATCCGTGAGTTCTGTAATTTCGTGTTCCCCTAACCCTAACCCGAAATTGGTTTTTTTCCCACCGATCCCCCCGAGTTTCTTTAATCATGTTTCCCTCTCCCTCTCCCCTATTTCTCTATTCATAATTTCGTGTTCTCCCTCCCTTTCCGAACCCTAACCCTAAACGTTGGCCCAAAAGGTGCGGAACTCACTTCTCCAAAAGAGGAAACGTTGCGTAAGTGGAAGAATGTATATATCAGAATCCTGATTTTCCTTTGAAGGTTTTGACATCTTGAGTCCCGATGGTAAGTGGAAGAAGGTGTATATCGGAATCTTGATTTCTTTTGGCATCAATGTAGCTATTTTTGGAAGCTTTTACTTAGTTCATTATTATCAAAAGAAAAATACGACCTCATAGAAGTACCCCTCCCATGGGAATGGACTGAATGAGGCAAATGGCTATGGTGCCAGAATAGAGAATGTATCTGTGGAGTATACGTGCTCGCTTAATTTTCTTTTCATTTCTTTGATATTTTCTTGAGAGTTTGTCATAGCGACTTTCTTTTCTTTAGCAGATCATGTATGTGACAGAAGTTGCACCAACGCCGCAGTTGAAGGCTTTAATGGTATCCCTTTTGTTTCTAGGTTTTGTTGGAATTTGGTATGAGAGGGAAAATGGTATATTGCTCCTTTTAAGATTCGGGATGATGAAAAATTAACAGCAGCAAAGAGATTATGAGAATTGGATGAAACACACGTTGGGGTAATTGTAATTAATTCTGTCAACCAAACAAGCCATGATATTCCTATCTTCGTGATATATATGAACAGAGTTGCCTCATTCATAATCATCTGTATTCATTAACTGTTCTAATTCAATATACTTATTGGCCATGCATCCATCACATTGTCTCCTATTTACTGTCTGCAATCAATTCATGTAGTCCCCAACTGCGATATAGAAACAACGGTCAATCCGTTTGTGTTTAGTATTGGAGAATATGTGACTATGATTATTGATATCAGGGGAAATTACATTTTCCTTCTACAAACTACCACCATTTTTGCAATTTGCATCCCAAACTATCACTTTTTGGCAAAAGACGCCAATTGTTGTAGTTTTTTTGTGCGAAATATACTTTTCCCTTTATTTTAATATTTTCCTTTATTTTGGTAGTAACTTCATTCTGCTTCTAATTTGTTTATTTTCTAAAATGTGCTTCATTTTGGTGTGTAGATATTGGGAGAAGGAAAAGGTCAGGCTAGGTGCAGCATGCACGCACACTACTAGGATACAAGAAGTAGACTTGCATCATGCATGCACACTACTTCGTGTGTATTGACTAAAATTTATACTTATTTCGTTGTATTTGATACGATCAAAGTGATGGAGACTTTGTAATTGTGAATTTGCCTGTATTGTTTATAACCAATCAGTCGCATCACTGGTGTTAGGGACTTAGCATTTGTAATAGGGGATGCTATGTACGTATGTTACTTTTTGTTATGTGCTTGAAACTTTCTTGTTATGTAATTGTATTTTGTTATGTACTTGACACTTGGGCCTATAAATATGAATGCTATTCCATTTCTTTTCTATAAAAATCGACAAATGGCATAACTTCAAGAGGGAGAAAAGACAAATTATATTAATTAGGTCAACCAAATTTACATTGCAAAAGTACAAAGATACATAATGGGGGCTCAAAAACACCCAATATTACAACCTTGCTACATCCAAAATTACAATTGAAACTATTACATCTGAAACTACAGCCTTCCTACATCATATAAACCCAAGATTACAGCCTCGTTACATCAAATACACCCAATATTACAGCCTTGCTACATCCAAAATTACAGCTGAAAATACTAGGATACAAAATGGGCTTAAACAACCTTTTATCCTCAACACCGACAATGTTTATACTAAGTATTCACAAGGAATCTTCCCGTGCTCCAGGCAATGCCTTCATGACACCCAAAGCAGGCTTTTGTTGTACCTGATATGATAAAATAACTACAGTTACATGTTTGCATATCCGTTTAGACAGATTAATTCATGAGTAAATTAGATCAGTAAAAGAGAAAAAAGAAATATCCCAAACCACCACATAACATCTCAACACCACCACCATAAAACATCTCAAACCATCACCAACACATAAATTCTAAAACCACCACCAACACACAATAGTGACACCACCACCAAAAACCAACATTTGAAACCATCATGAAAACACAACATCTAAAATCACCACCAACAAGCAACATACTCCAATTGATGGAATTAAAGCTCTTGCTACAAAAAGCTATTTGGCTGCATTCCATCCATCCCGAGTAAAGATGAAAGGCAAGCTGGGGGCTGGCAGAGGAAAAGACAAGATTTAGACCCAAGAACTTCAAATTTGCAAGCTTTCCCACTCTGTAATTAGCCTAAAGAAACAAAAGAAAGTGTCTGGAACACTGACAAATACAAGTGTAAGAATCTAAAATAAGTATGTAAAAATTTGCAACATTGATCAAGGCAGTGGATGGAATATCAACATGCTAAATTTTGTTTTAATTTTAACTTGGGGGCCCATTGTTGATTTTCGTGATTCTCTTCCAAAAATAAAAAATAAAAAAACTATTTACAACCTTGCTTACTAACACACTGAATAGCTAGACTAACTTAATTGGGATCGATGGCTCCCATTCATGATGCCACATATATGATAAATATAAGTGTAACCAAAGATCAATTGTATTTCTTAATTTTTGTGTTCTTACTTTATGGACCATAAGGAGGACAGGCTTGTCTCAAAAAGCACAACCACATGATCTAACGCATTCCTAGTACATGCAGATGTTCAAAACCCATAAAACATCAACCCCAAATAAACATATACTCTGCGCATGATAATATAATCTATATATATAGGTGCCAATAATTGAGGTGCTACTGTGCTATGGGAAACAGTTTTATAATATGAAAAGGAATATATGAATAAATAAACTTGGTAGTTGAACAGATGAATGAAGCTGAGCAACACGCGAAGAATTTAGGCATTTTATCATTTCGTTTGTAGAGATACTTGGATTAGTACGAGCAAAAGGTAGCTTTCTCCTGCTTTCTTTAGCACTGATATTGACCCTTCCCCACGCCCCCTTCCTTCTCATCACAGATGACAAGTCCTCCACCCCTTCGTTTGACAAATTTTCCCAGTCACACAGTCCCAAACCAAGCACAGATGAACAAAAGAAAAAGCTTTATCAAAGGATCTTACCTTGTTCGACGCTGAGGAGTGGGTAATAGCCGACGGACCCACATCGATTTGAGAGAGACGAAAGAGCGGGAGAGATTTTGAGAGAAATCAAATATGTTGTGTAGCAGCTAGCCGACAGTCCTCTTACCCTTTTTTTTTTTTTTGAATTATTTAAATAAAAACGATGACGTGGCACAATGCCACGTCAATAGTGTGCGCATACAGGCATCAATTCTGCCTGTACGTAGCAGTGCCCAAACAAAGTAGTGTTTTCGTTTTCCAAAAGAGTACATTAGGCCTAGGCCCAACTTTTGCCTCAGTCCAATAGAAAATATCTAGTCGAAAAAATTTAGGTCTCAAGTCAGGATATATAGAAAAGTGAGACATGTGACCTCTTTTTATTTGACACTTTACACTTTGCCACCATATTAAAAATTAAGATATGTTTCTTAGCTGAACTGGAAAGGTCCATGAACTCACATTATCAAACACCTATTTGCCTTTAAATCCTCAAAATCTGTTTTCTATTTCATAATGGTAATTGGACAAATCAAGGTTTGGTTGAATATTAAAAGAGTTTTCAAGTATTTTAATGGATTATACAAAAAAATATAGTGAGAAGCCCAAAGCAAAAGCGACCTTATCGGCTGGTTCAGCAATTTTTGCAAGTCTTAAGATGGCTGAGAAAAGTGGAGAACCAAGTCTAATATGGACAAAGTGGTGATGAGTTACTCTTTAAATTTTATATTTATATGTATGGACGCAGAACTAGGGTTGTACATCTGGATCGATTTTTTCATATTCGGTCTAGAATATGGAGAATGGGCTCATCTGGATTGGAATCTGAATACCTACCCCTATCCAGATGTGGATATTGGATAAATACTCGGTACTTGTAAGTGGTTTTCACATTTTAAAAAAACTTGCCTTATAGATGAAATGACATTGTTTTGATCTTTAAAAAGACATTTAATGTTTGTAACCCTTATTTTAAAAACGAAATTTTGTGAAATTTGAGTGTTTGTTTACAACATCTAGATTAACCCAGACAAATGAACCGCATTATAAACTTGGATGTGAATCTGAGTATAACTAAGTACTCAAATTTCCTGCTCATGTAATTGGTCTTCACACTTCTTGTGAAGTGTGGCATGCACTGGAGAGCATTTTCTCTGTTCAATCTCATGCTCAGATAATTAACTTGCAAGTAAATTTATCCTCCAAAAAAATGGACAACAACTCCATTGGAGAATACTTCCAGAAGATGAAGTCCTATGCTGACACCTTAGCAACCATAGGCCAACCTCTCACTGATTATGAGCTCATTAGTTACATTTTTGCAGGGCTTAGTTTGGATTATGATCTTCTTATAACCTCCCTCATAACTTGACTTGAATCCATGAACCTCCAGAGACATATGGGCACCTACTCAATTATGAGCTTCGACTGGAACAACAGCAAACAACCTTGAATCTTCTTAATGCTACGACAAATATGGTTTCTCAGCAACCATCATACCATGGCAATTGTCATGGTTCAACATCTACTCCCAAGAACTAGTCCAATAATCAAGGTTCACGAGGATGTGGGTGTGGACGCAATTAGTTCTTTACTGGATCACAACCAGTTTGCCAAGTTTGTCATAAACCTGGCCATACTGCACTCAAGTGCTATCACAAATTTAACTTTGCTTATCAAGCTGAGTAGAACAATAGTTTCCAGGCTCACATGACCACTATACCAACCTCAACTAATTCAAGTTGGTACCCTGATACTGCAACAACACATCATCTTACCTTTTATCTCAACAATTTAACACTTCAAGCCGATAATTATCCTAGCATAGATCAAATAAGGGTCAGAAATGGTGCAGGTTTGCCTATTCATCGTATTGGTGTCTCTCAATTTTATCTCCTTCCAAATTTTTTTTTCTCAAACACCTCTTGCATGTTCCTTCAATTAAAAAAAAAAAAAATTGGTATCAGTTACCAAATTCACTCAATGGTGTATTTTTTAAATTTCATCCATCCTTTTTTTGTGTGAAAGATCTCAATACAAGGAAACTCCTCCTGCATAGACCAATTAAAGATGGGTTTTATATCTTTCCACCATAGTCATCTGGTATGCAAAATCAGATCATGGAATAAACCATAAACAAGTTGAAAATGGCTTTTATTTCAAAGGAACAATTTCCTTCGGATTCCACCCAAACCTTCTACCTTTCTAGCTTTCTATAAATAAAATGCACTGAGTATTACATGCTAATCCGTATTGGCCCCAAGCTATATGCAAATCTCTCATAAATCTAGTTTTGAAATTCAAGACTTTAGAGCTACCTCACATTGAGTAATGTTATATACAACTTTAAGGTGCAAGTCTCACGCATTTCTTATAAAAAAGAATGAGTTTATTATTAAAAATTAATTTTTTCACGTGGGTCTCATACTAAAGGTCTCGTACTAAAGGTTGAATCTTGATTAAGCTCTCAACATATCAAATGCACTTCCTCTACACTTAGAAACATGAAAAACTCATTTTCAAATAGGCTGCTTCACTTTCTAATTTATATAACACTCTACCTCTTAATGTAACAATATAATATAGTGCCCCGTGACTTTTTTATAAATTAAAAGAATAAAAAATTTTATGTGCAGTCACTTTTTCGTATTGTTTTGTGCACTCTAGTGATATGATTGGTTATATATTAAAAAAAATTATTCCAACCAATCATATTAGTGGAGTGTGTAGAAAATATGTAAAAGTGACTATATATAATATTACTCTAAAAGAATATATATAGAGAACAAAATAGTGGCCGAAAACATAAAAAGAAAGAAGAATAAAATAAGAAGCAAAGTGAACCATATAAATTAAGGACAAAATTGCATTACTCTTTCAAATAAGGCTCCACAAATTTAATACACCAATCATTTGTAGGTAGACTCCTAAATGTAGAGATTAATTGCTCTGAATCATCCGAACAACTATGGTCAGACAGTCCATCCAATCACCTATACCACTTCCAATTAGTTGTGACCATTGAAGGCCATTAAGGTGGTCAGCAACTTCAAGGTTCGAGATAATTCATGAATCTTACCCAAAAAACCTAATCCCATAATGTTTATAAAATGGCCAAGCCGGGTATCTGCGGCTTTCCATTATCCTTTAAAAACGTTAGAAAAACAAGAATAGTGGCGAGTGACGAAGCTCGTTGCCAAGTACTGCTATATTGAAAATTTGAAAGCCCCTGAATTATGATTTATCTTTTTTATAGGCTCTATTTAAAGCTGGACCGCATGGTTCTATTTGGAGATGAGATGTGTACTGCGTTGTGTTGGTTGGCAATGACCTTTCAGATCGATCATCACTTTTGGGATGTCCTCGAAAAAAGTGTGTGCAGGTTTCCAGACATGCAGCAGCAAAAAAGAAGGCACTCCGTGACAAATTAATTCTCACCCCTTTTTGTGTACAAATTTCTGGATCATCTTTCTTTTGAAAAGAACTTGCCCATTACGTTGTGGATGCTCATTGTGTCACTCCTCTCTTCTCATCGAGCTATGATGGGTCAATTCAAGAGTGCAGAGGGCTTGTAAAAAGGGTTACTTTATAAATTGTAAATGAGGGATTATCTCTTATCAATTGGGCTATGAGCACTAGCTCCTTTGATGTTCCTCAGGTGTTCGTTCAATCGGGATGCACCCTATTAGTACACCATGACTTCAAATCGGATGACTATCATGACATCTTACACTGTAGGCGATGATAATGCCAGCATTCATCATGTAACTGAGCAAATCTTCTAACATCTCTTCATAGCAATCCATTTGAGATGTTGACGATCAGTTGATTGGTAAGAATGGCAGATACCATGCCCGTGATTCACGTTTCCAGTAATTTCAACACCTTGAAAGAAGTAAATGATGGTTTATCATTCACACAAATGATAGCTCCATGTTACAAGATAAAAATAAAAATAAAAATAAATAAAAAAAAATTGAAAACTGAAGCCTTCTCTAAACAGGTTAAGAAATTGGCTCCATTTCAGGGTGTAGGAGCCATTTCTGGAATTGAAATTACAGGAGGGCCGAAGTGAAGAACACAGGGTATGTAAGTATAACTCCACATGTAGGGACAAGTTCTTGGGTAAGAGAGAAAATCCACGCATTCAACTACTGATCTTTGAGATGGAAGACCGGGAATGCAGTTGTTTCTAACATCAAGCACTCCTCTCTCAATCAAGAACAAACAATATGGCCCTATATTCGTCAAATAATTGGAGGACAATGATAAATTCATCAAATTCTCTAGCTTACAGACCACCTCCGGCACCATGCCATACAACTGGTTACCGCTGAAATTCAACTGCTCCACCTTCTTCAGACAACCCAACGAGAGTGGTAAAGGACCAGTCAAATGATTCTCGCTGGCATCAAACACTGTGGCTTCCTTTAGAAAACCTAGTTCATAAGGTAGACAGCCTGTCAACTGGTTGTTAAACAACAGGACCTCGGTTAGAGAGGACAGAGATTTTGCAATGCCTCCTGGGATTGGACCCGTGAATTTGTTGTTGGCTAGAGTGAGATACAGAACATGAGAGATGCTTAGGCTATCGGGAAGCATCTGCATGAAATTGTTGTTGTTGATAAAGAGGACATCGAGGTTCTCTGTGAATATTTGAGGTGGGACTGACCCAGAGAATCGATTGAACCGAATATCCAAGAATGTTAGGCTGTTCATGCCTAGAACAGCCATGGGAAATGGACCAGAGAATTGGTTGTTACTTATGTCAAACTCGTAGAGATAAGGGAGTTTAGAGATATTGGGAGATATGGTGCCGCAAAACTTGTTGGAATTCGCATGGAAGAGAGCAATATCAGGAAGCTGATCAAGAAAGCCGTCGAGAGTAGGAGCGCCTATTTGGAAGCCATTAAAGTCTATGGAAGCGAGAGCTATTGCAGATTGGTTGTCTGGGGGGTGGTCACAGTAGAATCCTCTGTAACTGCATATATCTGAGCCTACCCAGGATTTGGTAACGCCCAGAGGATCTGAGGTAATGATGGATTTGAATTTTTGGATGACAGGGTAGACCGCGTTAAGCCTCTGGTCTGCAAATACCAAAGTTGCAGTTTCTTGAGGTAAAGGTGGTGGTTCATGAGAAGAGGTTGTTGATTTCTGACATCGGAATTTGATGGAATTACTGTGAAATTCGTTGTTGCAGCCTCTGCTTCCGGGAAAGTATTCTTGAGTAGTTTTTCTGTCACTGCTGGTTGCTAATACGTTGTTGACAATCAGAGAGGTAAGAAGGAAGCTGAGAGCAGTAAGTGCCGCAGCCATGGTGGATCTACAGCTGATCATCTTCTTATTGTTTGCCCATTTGGCCTCTGTTTGGAAGGTTTCACAGCAGAAGGCAGGGGATTGGGAAAAGCACCGAAAGAAGCTCGATGTATATATTGAAGGAAGAGTAATAAGAAAGAGAAAAATTCTACCTATCATTTATTATTCGTATACCACGTATAATTTTTTAATTTTCAAATTTTTTTCTTATTAAATATATGATAATAATTAAAATAATTTAATTAATTTAAAAATTAAAATTAAAAAAATAAAAATAAATATGATGTATAAATTGTGAGGATGAATAGTAACAAATTTGGAGAAGAGAGAGAGGGGCACAGGTAAATACCTCGTTATCTTGAATATTTATTTTCCACTTCTTTCAGCAATTTAGGTATATTTAGATAAGAAGATCTGTAAATAATAATAAAATAAAATTTAAATAATAGTAAAATTATTTGAGTTAAGATATTTTATAGAATTTTAAAAAACAGAAAATGAAGAGTAGAATAAAAATATTGTTAAAATTTAATTTTTTTATATTATTTTTATTTTAAAAATTGAATTTTTTTTATGTTTTAATTGAAAGTTTGATTAAGTTGTAATGATTTAATAATTATTAAATAAAAAATTTAAAATAGAAAAATATTTATATTTATGATTTTGAATATTATAATCCAAACGGCCCATTCTAAAAAAGTCCTATAAAATTATACATTTAATAATACACAATCCTATCTAATTTATATATTTATATCTATCTTATGCCTTTCAAATAATATAGGAGAGCTACAAAATTTTATAAAAATAAATTAATAAAATAATATAAAATAATATTATATATTTTATTTTATAATAAAAATAATTTTATAATATAAAATATTCTTATGACCAAAACTTTTGTCACCCATTTGAAAGGTTGAGAGGTTGTTTCAATCATTTCACATATATAATGATTTATAGCCCCTTGTACCTTTACTTTATCAATAGGGTCCAGCTGTTACTAAAAGTGGTAGCCCAAAATTTTCTATGTCGATGAACATGGGATAGAGTGCAAACACGATAGGGTTCTTTGTCCAGCCATCAATTAAATCAAAATATTTTGACTCCCACTCACAGCGTGAAGAATTATCCACTTACCAGCGAGATATTCAGAGGGAATAGTAGCAGTCTTTATACGCAAGTTCGTATGCCCCAAAAAACACAAGATGCCAATGTTCAAATTGTTAGAGAGATGTGAGTGGTTGGAGACACACGTACAAAGCCAAAGTGAAATTGTTGAACTGAATTACAAAGGAGACTGCCCACAATATTCCAATTTGAAAGATTAAAAAGAAAAAAAGAAAAAATAGGAAAAAAAGGATTAGGAGCTGAGAGCACGAGCTTCCCTGTAACATTCACCTAAAAGGAGAATAATTACATGGAAGATGAGCTCTCTTACGACATTGACCGAGCTAGAAAACATGACATAAAGTAGCTAAAAGATCACCTGATTATCCAGTCTCATGAAAACTTTATTTCTTAGTTCACGAACTGACTTACTACGTACACACATACATATATACCATGATCAGATTATCAATGGTGCGGATTCACGAGTGTAGAGTAGGTTTTCGGGGAAGGAGGGGTCATTTCATCGATTGTAGGGATAACCACGCCTTCTTCATCTTCCTCCTCTTCTTCGAAAGCCGAAGAAGCAGTGCGTAATCTGCATGGAACGATGTTGAAAGTACTCTCTCGTGGGCAGCTTCTTTGCCTTGAGAAGAAGCGTGAACACTCTGCAGCAGACTTCTGCTGCGGTAGCCCTGTAATGCAGTTCCTCCTCACGTCAAGCCTCCTTGCCCTTATCAACCTCCTGCAGGCTGGCCCGACTTGGCTGAAGTAATTGTACGATAGCGAAAAGTTGTACGCATTCGGAAGTCTGCACAAGGACTCGGGAATCGTCCCGTAGAACTCGTTATGCGCCAGGTTGAGTAACTCCAGTTTTGCAAGGCACCCGAATGACTGCGGTATTGGCCCTGTCAAGAGATTTCCCCCCACGTCGAACACGGTGGCCTTGATCAAATACCCGATTTCGAAAGGGAGACAGCCGGTCAATCTGTTGTTCAAGAACAGCACCTCGAGTAGGGTGTTCCAAGCCCGGCCAATACTGCGAGGGATTGTTCCGGTGAACTTGTTGTTGGCAAGGGTGAGAAACAGAGCCGGCGTGTTCCCCAATGTGGCTGGAATTGTTCGATTGAACCCGTTGTTGTTGATGAACAAAACGTCCGTGTCGATGTTGAATAATGGAGCCGGGACTGCCCCGGCATAGGTGTTGAACCTAAGGTCCACGAAGGTCAGATTGGTGGCGCCTAGGACATTCGACGGGAATCCTCCGGGGAACTTGTTGTTACTCAAGTCGAGCTCGTACAAGTAGCGCAACTGGTTGATGTTCCGGTTGATTGCGCCGGTAAAGTTATTGGAGTTAGCATGGAAGATAGCAATGTCGGGCAAATTGCGGATAAAGCGATAGAAGTTCAAGAAGCGACCCCCAAATCTTGCACCATTGAAGACAATGCCAGCAAGTCCGGTGATATTCAAGTCCGGCACGGTATCGCAATAGAAACCCTTGAAGAGGCAGTAGTTGTTGCCAACCCAGGTGCGGGTGTAGCCTTGAGGGTCGTAAGTGATGTTTCTTTTGAGCTCCTGAGTGATGAACAGAATCCTAGCTCTGTTGGACAAGGGCCCGGGATTGTTTGGCGGGCGACGCGGCATAAGATTGAGGGATGGAGGATACAAAGGAGGACGAGGACGGATACGAGTAATTAAAGGATTCGGACGAGGTGGGGGCGATATTAGAGGACATCTTGGTGCTGGGGGACAGTTAGGTTGGGCATGTCCGTGCGAGAAAAAGGAGCAAAGGATGAACAGAGCTGAAACAAGCGAAAGCATCATCTTGGTGTGTGAGAGTAGAAAGAAGAGAGGAAGAGTTGTGTGCATGCAGCAGTTCTACAAACACTTCTTTTATAGTATAGATGTGTCGGTGAAGCTAGCCCTTAGTATAAATCCTTGTCAGCTTTTGATAAACTAACTATTGCCGATATATGTTCTGGAGAGAAATGACAGGGCTATCAGTTTTGTTATCTATTTATTATTATTTTTATTTTATTTTTTTAATTTACTTTATTTAATAAATAAAGAAATAACATTAATAAAATGATATATTTTTTTAAAATTTTTTTCTTAATTACTAAAGATGTTAAAAAAATACTTAAAAGAAAATGTTAAAAAAAAATTCATACTAATTTTTTTTAATTTTTGATAAAGAAATGATGATTGAAATTTTTAATATTTATAAATAGTAAATGGGTTGTAATTGGGTATTAACCCTATCACTACCCTTCTTAACAATGTAATCACTTCTCTTTGCTGTCAATTATAAACATTCAACGATCAATTGGAAATGCATTATGGGTCTTTACTTTAATCTACAATCATTTGGGGGAATTAGGTACGTCTCTCTTTATCGAATTAACAATGTATATTCACTTAAATAGTGATCATTATGCCGACTTGGGAGGACTTTAGGCTTTAGCATATAAAACGTAAAGTATAAAGTTTTGGGGTCTGCTCAAAAAACGAAAAGATTAATACAACTTGAATTGAAAATTAATCTAGAACTTTGTGCAATAAGAATAAGAGGGTCTTCTCTTTTTCTGGTATTTGGATCCACATCTACTTCATGATGATATGTAGAGATACCCTTTTTCCTATTTCGATAGAGAGAAAATAAAGATAACAACTCAAGATAATACAAATAAAATACTTATTTATAGTAAATTATTTGTTATGAAAATGACTATTTCATATTAAAATAAGTTTACTGATCTTATCTAGGGGTGTAAGCGAGTTCTTCTAGATTGGGAAAACTGATCGGACCAAACCGAACTTTAAACTGGTTGGTCTCGGTCTAATAAATTATGGATCGAGACCATTCAGTCTGTCTTGGAGTCTATAAATTATGGACTAGACCGGATCGAATTGACTGAACTCCTATATTTTTGTAAAAAATATTGTTAATAATTTAATGTATTATTTTTATATAGTAATTATATAAGTTAATGATTTCATTTTCATATAATTTATTATTATTGGTCATATAAAATATTTTTTAATAACTTAGTTACATAATCTATATTAATAATTTATTTAATTTTAATTTAATAATTTAAATAAATTTTTTTTATTAATTTACTTAAAAAAAGAAGAAAAAAAATAATTAAGCAGATCGAACGGACCAACTAGACTAATAGCTACCGGTCCAATTTGGTCAAGAAAAAATAGTCCACCACCCTCCCAGGCTGGACTGGATCGATTTATACTTCTAATTTTATCACAAATAATTATTCTTATTGCAAATAAATTGTTAGGAATAATTAATTTAGTGTGATCTAATCAAGAACCTAATGGAGCAGGTGAAAAAGATACATTACCAAATCAATTCATGTCGTTCAATGAGAGAGACCCAAATTACCGAAGACAAGAATACAAAATCATCATGCATTTCATTTCAGTCAATCTTAAAAAAAACCCTTCCACGTGATTTTTGCTGCTCTTTACGTACAAATAAAAGTGGGGGGTCTCCACCCAGAAAAAGAAGTGGACCAATCCAAAATCCTCACTACGATAGATATAATATTTATAAAACAGTTCAACTTTTGCTTTTAACGTATATATGTGCCAATAATTGCGTAACGATGCTGTGTGTTCTGTTCTTTCATGGCAGAGCAGAGATAAAAGCAGCTAATCAGAGGCATCTGGAGGAAGAAAGCAAAGCAAAAGCTATAGCACCGACGACTTTTAAATAAAAAGAAAGTAAACAAGATAAGATGAACACATGGGTAAAAATATTTATACGAGGGAAAAGACTCGGAGAATAAGGTTCTTTGTGCTATGCACTATGCAGGAACTCGAGAGTGAGCAGGAAGATATATACGTGACCACCGACAGCCAAGAGAAAGTGACACATGAGAACAAAGGCTATGTTCGGTCTCCCATATTATGTTTCAGAGCATTGGCATCCGGTTGATCAAAACTACTCACCCTTACCTAAATTATAGCAATTTTGGGTCTATCTTTGTGAAATTTGACCCTGCATCCGACTGATCAAAATAGGAAAAAAAATATGTTGGTTGCTACAGTTACTCTTTATTTAAAATAAATTAAAGAATATTTTTTTGTTAATGTTATATACAATGCAAACGCCGTGTAATCGTTTTGAAAAATAGTGGGGTTCACTATTAAAAAATTAATTTTCTTTTTAAGTGAGTCACACATTTATTCACTTTTTTTTAAAATGATTAAGCGACGCTTACATACTTACAATTGCAAGTATAATTTTTTTTTTTTAATCCTATATATATCCATGAAGATTTCCTCCTGCATTTATATTCTCTCTCACATCCACTCACATGACCTTGTTTATCATTCATAATAATCAAATATATATTGTTTTTTATAAAATCTAAGATTTTTTTAAAAAAATATTATCATTAAAAATAATAAATCTTGAAAACAAAAGATAAATAATTCAATATATAACAAAATGTAAAAAAAAAGAGTTAAAAATAATAATAAAGAAAGAATAAATAAAGACTATTTTAATATAATAAAGAAAGAATAGACACAGAAATACATTAAGTTTTTTAAAGTGAAGTAAAATTTAGGAAAAAGATAATTTTTAATTAAAATTTAGAAAATAATTTGTTCATCCAGATGTAAATGCTGTTAGGAGGAGAAATTTTATTGCAAACATGTTTATAAAGACATGGAAGCTTATCCCATTTTATATTATTATGTTTTTTTATAGTTGACATAATTTTACTATAAACTTACAGTAAGCGATATTACATCTCAGTAACAGCCTACTATCCTTTTAACTAAACAAATATTTTATTTTGAGTTTTTTGTGATAAAATATTAATATAAAAATCACAATTAATAATCCCAAGTAATGTGATAAAAATTAAAATTAGCATATACTTACGAAATTTGAGACTTTTGTTCTGATCTATGGCCACAGGATTTATTAATCCCGTATCATTTTCGGCTGACATGGCAGATCTTGACAAAGACTTACCAAACAAAACAAAAAATGTGACACAAATATGTATTATTTACTAGCATGGCTTTATTAGTGGCTTTGTGACGCAATTTGTTCCGACGTCACCAAAGGTCCAGGTCACCAAAGGTGTACTATTGTACTGTATTGCACTTTTGAATTTTGTTCATTTCCTATTTACAAGAAAAATAAATAAAAATAAAATAAAAGGAGTGAGAGTAATAAGACTGCTCTTGACTTAAAGTCAAGAATTTTGATAGTGAATTCCTATTAGATAAATTAAAATATAAATTAAAAATTAAATAAAATATATTTTAAAATTATAAAAAAATTAAATTATTTATTATATTTTATATAAAAATTTAAAAAAATTATAATAATAAAATAATATGAAATAACACATTTTTACTATTTAAATAGAACTTAATAATTAAAATTAAAGAAATAATAATTAAAATTATGAATATAAAAGTGTCCTATAATTATTTTAAAATAATAAATAAATATAAAATTTATATTAAAAAATTAATTTTTAATAATATAATTAATTTTTAATATAAATTTTATACTTTTTCCGACTAATAATAATTGTGCACTACTTTTTTTACTTTTTCGCTTTTCCTTCACGTTGCCGACGATTAATAATGCTTTATGATTAAACGTACGGATGATTCTTTACTTCTTCTTTTCCATCGCAAATTATTCTCTTTTTTTTTTTTTTTTTTTTTTTATTTATTTATTGAGAATGACAGAGCATACAAGGATGAGCTGGTTCCAACATTATGTCAAGTTTTAATTATTTTATTACGTGCATGGGTTAGTTTATAGCCGGACGACGGTCTATGTCAAGAACATAGCTTTGGAAAATCTTGTCATGTGGAGCCAAGTAATATACAGATAAGTATATCAATTTTTATAATACATGGTTTGCTGGTATTACATAGTAGAGTTTTGTTAAGTATAGATAAAATTGCGTATTAATACGTGTATTAATACTAATTTTTTTATACTCAAAATTTAAATTGGTCATATTTTTAATAAAATCTACTTTTTAATTAATCATATTAGATTGATGTACGTATTAATTTAAAATTATGCTTAAAATTAAAATTTTCCTATAAAGTAACAGAAGATATAATATTATCAAATGTTTTTTTTAATTATTATATCTTCATTTTTTAAAACCCTGTATCATAGTAGTTTCGATATGTTTTAACTACTCCGTTAGAATGTGGGATTTGTTATCTCTATTTGAGATAAAAATTGTCTCTCAAACAATTTGTCTGGAGAGAGTTACATTAATGGACAAGACTATATCAATTATAAAAAAACTATGTAATTAGAAGTTTGAAAAGTAATAATTCACTTATAATGTCTCAGGTCAAAAATATAATATCGTGTTTATATATAAATAAACAACATTTTACCATAAAATAAATAAATAAACAATATTTTACCATAAAATAAATATATATATATATATATATATATATATAAACAATGTACATGCATGATTCTTAGTACTGCTCCCAAAGCACCGCTATCAAGGTGAATTTTTATTGGGTGCTTAAATGTTTATCTATAATTATGGCTCAATTAAGATAAATCACATTGAACTTGACAAAATATATGGAGTGGTTTCAGCGTCGATGTTTTAGTTGGATATGTCGTTTAATTTCTTGTTCGTAGGACTATTCAATTTTTATTTTATTTTATTTTTTATTTTTACATGAGATGGAAGGGGAAATTCGATCCTTGGTTCTCCTAAGAAATCACGATGTTATCAATTGATATATGAAATTAATTTAGACTCATTTCTTCTCACTCTCCCGTAAAATTCAAGGGCTTTAGATCTAATTTTTGCTAGAGGAGGAGAAAGAGGTTTTACTTTTTTTTTTTTCTCATTCTTCCTCTCATTTCCCTCATTCTTCAATCCACTCACATTGTCTATCAAGGTAATTCTTTTTGCTTACTTTATTTTTGCTAGAGGAGGAGAAGGAGGTTTTACTTTTTTTTTTTTCTCATTCTTCCTCTCATTTCCCTCATTCTTCAATCCACTCACATTGTCTATCAAGGTAATTCTTTTTGCTTACTTTATTTTGCTTCCTTCAAGGTAAATAAGACAAATCTATAGCTTTTCAATAACTCTTAAGAGACACACGCGGTAGAAGCAAACTCCTAGGCTGCAAATCGTTCAGAGGAAAGTGACAGTTTTGCAAAAAATACCATGCATGGTCCTCACTTGTTGTGCAGATCTGCTCGTGGTCCTCACAAGCCATACCTTCTGGCAGCTCTTCTCGCCACATGCGCTAGATCACCGGACTCGTCACCACAAGATCTTTTAGACATGACCTTTGTGGTTGAAAAGAGTCAAGCAGGTTGCCTTCACGTGTCATCACAGAGTCTGAAGTCTACCAGAGTTGGTCTAATATGTAATCCATCATTTTTCACATCTATGTTACTACTTTTCTTTTTGGTTAATTAAAAAAAAAAAGAGTTTGCCTCTCAGACTTTTATTTGTAGAGGTTAAGTCATCTCCTTTTATGGAATGTGAGGTTGAGTTTTTATCTAGGCAAATAGTGCTGTCTCTTGGACATTTGTCTGTAGAGAGTATCAGTGGTAGTGAAGATCAAACCAGTCACACAGGAAATAGTATACTGGATGAGCTCCAAATGTATTATTTTGATTTATGGTGTTATGTTTGATATGGAGACATTCTACAATGTATTCGATCATAGATATAACTTTCTTGATGAATAAATCATGACAGTTTTCTTTAAAAAAATAAAGGTGTTGCCACTTAGTTTAGAGGATTTCGGCCCTAGGACTTTTCAATTATAATTAGGCTTCTTAGGAAAATACCAATTTAGGCCCTTAAAAAAAAGACCAATACACTAATAGTCATTACTTCCTTAATCATTTAATAAAAAAAAGTTTCATAAAATACATGAGTTGTCAAATTGAGGAAACAAACTTAAGCGGCATAATATCATTTTCCAATTATATATTTGTTGGCATTTGAAAATGTATTACATGCGGTGGTTCTATGCTTACAAGCAAATTTAGTAAGAAACCACAACAATTTGAAGTACACTAAAATGCAGCTTTTCCTAATATGTTTATCATGCAATCGTATAACTGCTCATTTATCTTATGTTCTTTATCAATAAGAATTACTATTAATTAAGTGCATTAGACGGAACATCTCTCTCTCTCTCTCTCTCTCTCTCTCTCTATATATATATATATATATATCTTTATATATAAAAAGAGCCTATCAAACGGAAATGTATTGTTTTAATAGAAATTTGTTGTTTTAACGGAACTATAGTAATTTTAATTGTTTTCATTAATTTTCCGTTAAATCGGTCATTGTTGCCGTAAAATAATATTTAGGAGAAAGGAAAATAACGCTTCCAATTCCAAGCGCATGTTTGTATTCCTCGCTCTCGCTTTGGCTTCCGCACGAGAGTTCCCGATGTGGTCATTGGATTTATGTTCTTCGCCAACTAGCATCCTTAGTAGAATACAGATACACAACCTCTTTAGAAATTTTGCCAGCCTTTTTATCTCTGCCATTGCCGCACCTCTCTCTCTTTGAGCTTGCAATCAAAGCTTCAAAGGCAATGAATGGGAGCGAGTACTTTGAGATTGGAGGAGTGAAAGAGTCCTTTGGAAGACCTTCGAATGCGGAATCTGTGCTGGAGGACGAGGAGGAGCTGTGATGGGCGACTATCGAGAGGTTTCCCAGCATTAACGGATGAACTTAGCGTTGTTGAGGCGGACTTCCTCGGAGCAGGGGAAAGAGGACTCTAAGACCAATGATTCCGGAAAAGCGGTTTGTTGAGTCAGGCGTTTCGGGTTTGCGGCGATTCAGCAACTGTAGATTTGCTTGGTCTTTGTGGCGTGCAGACCACAGACTCTTCTCCTCCGTATAGAATTTTTGATATATTTATAGCATAAAAGCGCCGTCCTGTCTAAGCCAGTGGCCACGTAATTCTCACTTGCACAAAGCTCGTTTTTCATACTTTTCTTCTTTAATTCTTTTTTTTCTCTTTTTTTTCTTTCCATGATAGTGAACCCATATTGTCTTTTCTTTTCTACGTTTTATCTAGAAAAAAAAAAAAACCATTTCTCCACGACTCTTACGCAGAGACAGCTGCGCTTTGTCCAGGACTTTTCGCCTCCTGCCTTGCCATATATATACACCCTGCCATAAAGAGAGACCACAGATATTGCTCTGCATCCCAAGGCATCTCTTGCCAAGATTTGGAGGACCTGCAGCTGAGTTCCAAGGTATTCATTTTTGGTCATTTCTGGTACAGCAGTAGTCAGATGATACTGCCGTATATCATTTTGCTTGGATGAAACTCTGGGAATAGGAATACTTTCATTCGTTATAGTATCTTTTGTTTGTCCTGATAACGTTTGTAGTGTTTGGTGAGAACGTGATATGATGGGTCTTATTAATTACCAGGATGACCTCGAAGAAACTATTTTGATTTGCGAAGACAACGTGTTTATGGCAACAGGTCCTTATTCTACTATTTATGATGGTGCCATTTAGATCTTACTATATTTTACTACATTTGTTTCCTTCTTGTTTTTCTTTTATTTTTGAACCTTTGTTTCTTATAATTGGTATGTTTTGGCAAGGGCCAGATTTGAGCACCCTTTTGTTCAGTGAAGTTTGTGATGGGAGGGATGCGCTTGTCACTCCTTCATTTCTCGGTTTTTGTTAGATGAAGTTCATTTGCCAATAAATAGTGAAAAGAAAAGAACACCCATTTGGTCTGGAAAATTGTCTGCGACTTGGTTCCAGTAGACGTTAACGCAGTACCTCTGAACTCTCACAGACTCAGAGGGTAAACCGGGTGAGAAGTTCCCAGAGAGTTGGTATGTTTTAGAACGTTACCCTTGCTTCTATAGCTATGGTTTTTGGTCGCGTAGATTTCAAGTTCATAAGATTAAGCCAATGGAAAAAGATGAATTTAATAATTTTATTTATTTCTACCATGTCCGTTTCACACTTGTAATCTTACATTGCATCTTTGCCATCTGGTTTGTGAATTTGAATTTTGTTCGTTTTGGGGGGTGATTTTTGTTTTAGTTTCGAAAGATCATGTTACAAGGTTTTGTCAATGTTCTCTAGGATCCTGATCCGTTTTCTCTGTTCTTTTCAGGTAGTGAGAGGAAGGAGATTGACGTAAATCCTGCGTGGAAGAGTGTACTCCTGCACTTGAAGTATGGAACATGTCTTCTGAGGCTTGGATCACTTCTATCTCAGGCTCAAGCCCTGTGATGCAATCGTCTGAGGACGACTCTATTTCATTCACACTCCATTGGCTAAAATTCATTTTCCTTTCCCCATGTCCTCAAAGAACTCTATTATCTTCTGTTGACCTCGTCTTCTTGCTCACCCTCTTGGTATCTGCAGTTCAAAAGATCTATTCAAAGTTCACCTCCAAACTGGACAAACGTGCTTGCACGTTACTCTCACCTAGTATATATATATATATATATATATATGTATATATGAAGGTTAGAGTACCTTTAGAAGATAAACCTATATATATACCACAACAGAAAGGGAGAAATCTGCACATATGTACTGCGTTTATCCGCACAAGATACGCAATTTTTCAATACTTTAGCTAGTTGTAAAGACTGATGCAGGTAGAGTGCTTTGAGATGCAACAATATCTAAGAGAAACGAATTGAGAGTTCTTGATCAATATGGTGTAATTCACATATTGTCATTATATTATTTTATTAATAAACAATCAGTGTGCTAAAAGTTTTTAGATTACATAACAAATTAGGAGTACATTGTCTTCAAGAATAGTTGGAGTTTTCATTTACACGCAGAACTGAATAAGAGCAAGCCAATTGACATTTGAAATTCATTGGCCGTTGTGGAGAGTTAAGAGGAGAATTAAAGTCGTTTGTCTTGATTTGTACCCAGGGTGAGTGAACCCTTTTAAACTAAAATCCACAAAATATAAAACTTAGATATTACAATAATCCTCCAAAATCAAATACCTCCAAAATCCTTCCAAAGAAAGTAAACTTGATGCTACTATATATTCTCTAAAATCTCATAAATCCACTTATGCCACTTGGAACTTATCTCTCATTTATCTTATAATCTATTAATCCTATCACGTGCCATCTATTCCAACTATCATAACAATCAAACTCATCTCAAAAGAAATAGTGGAGATAAACAGGTGAGTCCACCAACTCAATAGGTGGTGAAACTATACCGGTGTGTAAACTTGAGGCAGTTACAAATGCAGAACAGAACAGTCTAAAAAAGTAACCATGGTATTTCAGAAGACTTTCATTACAATAATAATATATACAAAATACCTTAGGCATAACCATAACCGAAACAAAATAAAAAACAGTAGTAGAGACTATATTTATCCCTGTGTTAGGATTATGCATACATGTAATTAGCTAAGCAGAATAGAAAGCATTTTGTCGCCAAGGTGAGTGCACTTAGATTAGATACTATATTTACCCCGTGGTAGGGTTGTACATATATGTGATTAACCAAGCAGAACATAAATCACATTATCACCAAAGTGAGTGAACTCAAAATAGAGGTCATGTTTACCCCTGTGTTAGGGTTTTGCCTATATGCGGTTTGCCAAGTAAAACATAAATCAATTTGTCACTAAAGTGAATGCAAACAGGACAGAGACCACCATTTTGCACCCTTGGCAAGGTTAGAATGGAGGCCACATTATACACCCCGTGGCAAGGCTAGAACAGAGGCCACAATTATAAGTCGTGGCAAGCCTATAACCAAAGCAGGATAAAATCTCACGTCTCAAGGTTTTGAGTTACAATGCAATAACAAAATAATATACTTAATAGATAATGTTGTATAATTAGAAAATAATTTCAAGCTTAATATTTACCTTTTACAGAGTAGAGAAACAAAGATAAAAATTGCTTATATCTTATATCTACACCAGTCATAAAAAATTAGTGCAGAAATTAAACGAGATAGTTTTAATCAAAAAATATTTAAGGTTCTCAAAATTGGCCTCAATTAGTTTTTGACGAAGTCTAGCATAGGAGCACCACTTGAACTTTTTAACATCTCTAAATTCCATCACAACAGTGTCAAGCGAATATAAATTGAAACATAAACATAATTAACATCATCTATAAGTTAATAGAATTAAATTAGCACCTCTAAAATAAGACAAAACATTATAAATGACTACTCGACAACAATCCATGGTTCCAATTCTATCTCTTTCGAGTACCTTCACTTAACCCAAAGGTGACACTAGCCCTTGTACAAACTCAATCTGCCATAAAATCCCTCAATCTAAATCCAACCTGAGATATTTAAAAGTAGAAGATCCACTCCTTTAACCGATTACAATTTACTCGATACAACAAATTAACATCAATCCTAAATTCATCGCAACCATAACAACAACCCAAAAAAACTTATTTTCCCTCTCTATTGGGATACACTAAAAATCGAATCGACTGCCTAACCCCTAATCAACCAACAACATTAACCATACTAGTAGCACATCGAATTCAATCACACACTCCAAGAACAGTCTAATTAATGAATAACTCCCAAACTAGTCACAGTTAAAATAATAAGTACATGGGCATAAAGGATACCCCACATGGGGTTGAAGCGGTGTTTGACTTGATGATGGAAGGTGTAACGTACGTCCTTGTGGTGGGACCTTTAGAAAATAATTTTAAGAAAGATGACGGGAATTACCATTCATTTAAAAAAAATATCCCTTCCTTCCTGGGATACGAAAGACTCTGTATTTGTAAAATAAAACATGTTTATTAATTTAAACAGGATTACAATGAAAAACATTAAATTTTATAATTAAAGGTCTTTCATACAAAATATTGTGCCTAGGCTTTCGTGCCATTCCCTTTGGGCTGTGTCCATCCTGACGCATTCTACTCATCTTATCCCTAAGAGGGCACACATATAAACTAAAATGAGTTGATAACTCGTAAGCATTACTTCATATAATTAAAATATAATAACATAGGTTTTTAGTCATGCATTCATCACTCCATACATACTATACATAAGATATTCGTTCGTTTAAAACATTTCTAGGGCTTTTTCTTGAAAAGGATTTTCTTTCATAAAACATTTCCTCACGCCTCATGCTTTCATTTCTTAAAGGGTCGAGCATACATACATGATTTCTTATCATAGATACATTCTTTCTTATCACTTTTCATTGCCCGTTACACACTGTTATGCCCAATGTGCTAGGTTAGTGGTCTTCCTTTGGACCCAGACTTCACCCGTGGCCACGGGTTAGGAATCCATTTTCAGTCAGGAGGCAGCACTGGGTGCTCTACCAGTACTATTTACCAGGCATTGCAACCTATCCCATCCTTTAGTACCCATTCATTTCAGTCATGGCTGTTACGTATTTTCATATATTAAAATAGTCATTTCATTTCCTTTCATTCATTCATTTAGTCCTTTTATTTTTGTTCATTCATCAGTCCATTCATTTCATAAACATCATTTAAAAGCATAAGCTTAAACCTGAACATTTAAAACATCATTTAAAATCATAAACATAAGTTTCGTTTAAAACATCAATCCATGGCATCATTAAACATCATCTTTCAATGTATCACTTAACACATTAGTTTAACTTATAATCCATTGAATGCCCACTTGTGTAAACAACATCCATACTTTGATACCAACTTCTACTCAAACCCGGTCGACAGGACTTTCCTGCTTCCCGGTCCTTTACAAGTTCATCTTAACACTTAACACCACAAGACTCCATTCACACTACATCATACATTACTACGAAGCACACCACATGGTGCATCGCTGCACAACATAGAGTAATACCATGCGTACTCCCTTTACAACACTAGGCCACACCACTACAACAGCGCACTACACAATTACGTCCAACACTTCACTACACAACAACTCCACAATTATCCATTGCACATTCCACAACACCAACTAACATCTAACATAAATAACGAGGGAGATTGGGTTATACCATCATAGGGATTAACCTGTTCGTTTCTCGCTACCCGTCGGAAGGGTTGTACGTGGCAGTTAACACCGTGTATAGTGGCTGTTTTAGGCATTTGAGAATTGTTTGGACATTGGGTTAGGCTATTAGGTGTTGGGTTGAGGTCCTAGGTTGGTGGCCTTGTGGTGGTGCCGAGATGGCACACATCGGAGACACTGTGGCTCGTGGATGAGTTTGGGTCGTGGGTCTCAAACAAGGGAATTTGGAAAGGGAACTTGGTAGGTTATAGCGAGGCATGGGGGACCTTGAGAGGGTCCTGGTGGAGATGTGGTGGTGAGGGGGAGGCGGCACGGTGGCTTGAGAGCGGTGGATCTAAGCTAAATGGGTGGAGGAACCTATGAGAGATTGAGAGGGTGTGAGAGAGATAGGGGTCAAGGCGTGGCACGAGGAGGCTACGGGGCGGTTGTGGGTGGCCAGGAATCACGGTGGTGGTAGTGCGGTGGCATGGGTGCTAGTGCACGGAGTAGAACCTGTGAGAGGAAGAGAGAGCATGTGAGAGATGGGGGTTTCAACTTGGCTATGGCTAGACATGGAGGTGATTGGCGGTGAGAGGATGTGGTCGTGGTGGTGCTCGGTGGGGCTAGAAGCTGATGACAACGGCGCATAGAGGAGAGAAATGGGTGAAACCCATTTCAGGAAATAGGGAGAGAGAGAGNGAGAGAGAGAGAGAGAGAGAGAGAGAGAGAGAGAGAGAGCTGCCGTGGGGGTTCTTCAGTGAAGGGAAGACGCCGGTGGTGGTGGTGGTGATGGCCAAGGGTGGCTGGTGGTGGAGTTGGGTTGAGCTGATGGAGGAGATCGGGGCAGGGCGAAGGGGTTGTATGCATGAGTTGAGGGAGAGGGAGAAAAGAAAGGAAAAAAGGAAAAGTGAGGGAAAAAGGCTAGGAACTTGAGTATTTAATCCAGGCCATTCATCTTGGAGTTTCCAAAACGATCTATCGGTGAGTTTTAAATAATGATTTGAAAATGCATAAACATTGATTTAACTGAAAACACATAGAGGAGTTAAGATAAAATATTATTTAACTAAACTTTAGCTTTTAAAATATAATCTTTATCATTAGTTAAATGATGAAGTTTTGTTAATTATCTTTAAGAGAATAAAACCATTTAAATAAATTTAGAGTTTTCAACATAATTTAAATCTTATAATATTTTTACATGACTAAAATAATTTAAATAAAATGATTTTCTACAATTATAATATTTTTAGAGCTCTCAATATTTAGGACATTTAAAATATTTGAGGGTTTTAAAACACTGAGCTTACTTTTAAAATTGCTTGATATCTTAAAAAACACGTTATTGAGGTTTGACATGCAGAACGACACTCATGATCATAAGATGGAGAAAGTAGCGGGTTATTACAGAAGGGCACAATGTGGAATGGTCTCAAGTGGCTGGGCTTGTGGCACAGTAGCCTCTATTGGTCACGGTGGCTAGCCAATGCTGGCAAAGTCGATGTGGAGGTCGCACATAGGGGCTGCCAACAATGGAGAGAGAGAGAGAGAGAGAGTGAGGACTTATAGGCGAGGAGAAGGAGTATGGTGACAGCTAGAGGAACTCGAGCAATAATGTAGTGCAGCCTAGGGGAGAGACTAGAGATGAGCGATTGTTTAGGTTGGGTTTGGGTTTTTGGGCTTTGGGGTTGTGATAGGCCCCAAGGTGGATCGAATCTTAGAGATCTTTTACAAGTTTTAGATGTGGTAATTATAAGATCATGAGCTAAAAAGATCAAGGAAGCAATATAAGAATTGGTGCAATCTACTTAGGATGAGGCTAGCAAGAGCTCAACATTTAAGATGGACTTGAGAGGAGGAGATCCAGTTTTCATTCATGTGATATAAGTTATGGAATACATGACTTGGGCCTATTGTTATTAAAGGCCATGGATTTGTTTATTTAATTAAAATAGCTTATTTTATTAGTTATAGGAATTAATTTAGAATAATTAGGTTTGGTGGATGTCCAGCCCACACATATGCTTTATGTTTTATGAACGAGGATTTTAAGAGAAGTTTTCAAAGGAAGTTTAGGGATTGTTTTAATTTTCAAATAGAGTTTCTTTACGGAAGGCCTTGTATTTCGCTCAGGGTTATGTTGGAAAAGATTTTTAAATTTTTAGTTTAGGTTTTTATCTTGTTTAGGAGAATGGTGACTGTAGCGCGACACTATTCATCAAGGGTAATTTTGAGAAAATGGGACTTAATTTTCAGTTAGGGTTTTGTGAGGGTTTGGTTTAAATTCTTCTTGTAGTCTCATATTAAGAAGTTTATGAAATTTGGTGATTATTTCATTGTGAGTTGAGTTTTATCTCCTCTTGTTCTTCATTAAACTTTTGAACCTATCAAAGGTAAATCACAACTTTTGTGGTATTTCTCATTTGTAATTTGGGTTCTTGAGATATGTTCTTCATCGGGTCTAGATTTTAATATAATCTAGGTTTTTGAAACGAGTTTCTCAATGGGTCTAGATTCTTCCATCCATTGACTTGATTTTTGTTTTCTTGGATGAATTTTCAAATTGATTGTGGGTTCAATAGATTTCAATTCCACGAGATCATATCATTTGGTATTCAGAGCAAAGTTTCCAATTAGGTCTTATTCTATCTATTAGTTCTTGCATTTTTTAATTTAATTCTAGGGTTGCATTGTTCTAAAGTTGCAAAAAAAAAAAAAAAGTAGAAATTTCCTTGTTCATGGGGCTGCCGAATTACTCTATCATTATTAGGGTTCTTTGTGTTTTGGTCTTGGGCTGCCATATTGATTAGGGGTTGAAAATTGCATCATTTAGGGTTTCTAAATTCTAAGGTTTCTTGCATCTCTAAGTTTGTCAATTGCTTAGAGTGTTATTACATTGATTCTCCTATATTTTCTTGTCAATTTTTGTGTATTTGAATTAAATTGTTTGATTGTCACAATTGAATATTGCTGTTTATGATTGAATTAGTGAGAAAAGAAAAGAAAGAAAAGGAAAAGAAAAGAAAAGAAAAGAAAGGAAAAGAAAAAAAAAAATCGAAAAAAGGGAGTATAGAGAAAAAAAAATTTATTGATTGAGCTTTATTATCAAATAGGCTGAATACATCTTTCTGGTTAGTATCTTGTTTTGTAATTATTTTTTTCTTCATATCAATTCCTTGAATCTCTTGTCATTTTATTCATCCATGTTTCTCTTGTTCTTGTTTCTTAGACCTAATTACTAATTAGAATAAAACAAGGTTGTATTGTCTTGATTGATTTCAATTAATTCTTAAAAAACTTAAGTAGGAAAATTATTGAGGTAAAGGGCAAGAGTGTGTGATACTATTATTGGGAAGAAGTTAATTAAGAGTGAAACACGAGTGAAGTGCACATATTCGAGTGTAAACATGTAAATGAATGTGTGAGGTTTTTACCATTAACATTCTTTTTCTGCAGCACATTACGGTGTCTTATAATAGTGACTAAACACCGAAGAGAGTGTCAGACAATTTATTCTTTGCGTTGCAATCCATGCAAGAAATGTTTGAATAGTTGAATTTGATGTTGGAGGAAGTGAAGAATATGATAGATCAGTGGGGTGCAGTGATTAGAAATTTACAAGGTGAGAGAGATAGGAGAAAACGTGAACCTAATATTGAGAATGTGTATGAGAATGATGAGCATGGTAAATCTCGTATTGCTAGGCGTACTCTCAATACACAAATTAAAATGGATGATACAAAGCAGTAGAGAAAGAACATTTTTCATACTAGATGCCACATCAACAATAAGGTATATAGTATGATTATTGATAGAGGAAATTGTACTAATGTGGCTAACACTACTTTGCTTGAGAAATTGAATTTACCTACCCTGAAACATTCTAAACTATACAAGTTGCAGTGGTTGAATGATTGTGAGAAGATTAAGATAAATAGGCAAATGTTAGTTTTTTTTTTTTTCAATTGGGAAGTACAAGGATGAGCTACTTTGTGATGTAGTGCTTATGCATACTAGCCATATCTTGTTAGGGAGGCTGTGGTAGTATGATAGGAGGGTGATCTATCATGGGGTCAAAAATATATACAGCTTTATAAAGGATGACAAAATAATCAAACTTGCTCCTTTAACTCCAACATAGGTCTATGAGGACCAATTAGTAAGGTTGATAAAAAAAGAAACAGTGAAAATAAAGTTGATAAAAAAAGAAAGAGTGAAATTGAGATTGATAAAAAAAAGAGAGAGTAAATGTAAGGTTCAGCGAAAAAGAAAGAATGAAAATGAGATTGAGGAAGAAAAAAAATAGTAAAACCTCAAGAAAAAGAGAGAATGAGGCTGAAACATCAAGAGAAAGAGTAAGTGAAAAAAAAATAGAGAGGTGGCTGAGAGTCAAGAAAAGAGAGTAGAGCCACGAGAGAAAAAAGAGAGAGATTGCAGAGAGGAAAGGAAAAATATAACTGAGTTTTTATGCTAAGATAAGCTTTTATACTAAGACAAGCTTTTATACTAACGAATTTAACGACTCTTTGTCTAGTGTTGTTGTTTCTTTGTTGCAAATATATGAGGTCATAATTTCTAGCAGTTCGTTTAGTGGATTGCCACTTATTAAAGAGATAGAGCATTACATTGATTTTGTGCCAGACACAACAATCTCTATCCAACCTTTCTTTGAAGAACATGAGTTCTTGACGCACTTGAAAGAATAAGGTAAGTTGAATAGAATACATGCCAAGTGGGTGCAATTCATTAAGATCTTTCCTCATTTAATCAAATACACACATGTTACGGAAAATTTTGTAGTTAATGCATTAGTAAGAAGGTATGCTTTTAACTTTATTTTAAATGCAAAGTTATTGAAATTTGAATATAATAGGAAATTGCATGTTAATGATTATGACTTTGCTAGTGTGTATGGCGTACATAAGAAAGCATCATTTGGCAAGTTCCATAGGCTAGATTGGTATTTGTTTAAAAAGAATAGAGTTTGTAAGCCTACTAGTCTTATGCGTGAGTTGCTTGTACATAGATGTGGTTTGTTGGGACATTTTTGTGTAAAATTTTTTTTTGTCATATTGCATGCATGAATACTTTTAGAAATATGGTTTGCTATTAATTGAGTTTGTATATAATTGGAGTGGTTAGTTTGGTGTAAAGAAGAGTTTTGACGTGTTGCATAAATGTTTGTGAGAGTATCATTTACCATTCATTAACTTGTTAGATGCACGTTTGTGAGAGTGTCATTTGCCATTATTAGAGTCACTATAAGAAAAATGAATTTTTGTGACCATTTATTACAACCAAAAGACTAGTTGTAACTAATTTTAGCTGGAAATAGTCATTTCGCTGGAATTAACTGGTAGCAAATAAACAATTTTCTTGTAGTGAGTTTGCTTATAATAGACTCATGTAAACTACTATTTCTTATTCTCCTATTGAAATTGATTATAGTTTTAATTCACTTACTCCTTTAACTTGGATACTTTTGCTTGTTAATGACAGATGTAGCTTGGATAGACTTTTCCAAATTCTTGAGAAAATTAATGATAATTCATATCAAGTGAGTCTTCCAAGTAAATATCATATTTTTGCCATTTTTAAAGTTACTAATCTTTTTCCATTTGATGCAGGATAGGGGGAATGTTAAGCACCAAGGTGGACTGAATTTTAGAGATCTTTTACAAGTTCAAGATGAGGCAATTACAAGATCAAGAGATAAAAAGATCTAGGAAGTAATGCAATGATTGGTGCAATCCACTTGGGGTGAAACTAACAAGAGTCCAACATTCAAGATGAACTTGAGATGAGAAGATCCAGTTTTCATTCATGTGATATAAACTATGAAAGACTTGACTTGAACATATTGTTATTGAAGGCATTGAATTTGTTTATTTTCTTAAAAGAACTTATTTTATTAGTTATAGGAATTAATTTAGAATAATTGGGCTTGAGGATGTCCAGCTCACACATATGCTTTATGTTTTATGAATTAGGGTTTCAAGAGAAGTTTTTAAGGGTAGTTTAGGGATTGTTTTAATTTTCAGTTAGGATTTCTTTAAGGAAGGCCTTGTATTTCACTTAGGGGTATTTTAAAAAAGATTCTTATATTTTTAGTTTAGGGTTTTATCTTGTTTAGGGAAAGGGTTACTATAGTGCGGCACTATTTAGCAAGGGTAATTTCGAGAAAATGAGACTTAATTTTCAGTTAGCGTTTTGTGAGGGTTTGATTTAAATACTTATTGTAGTCTCATATTAAGAAGTTTATGAAAGTTTATGAAATTTGGTGATTATTTCATTCTGAGTTGAGTTTTATCTCATCTTGTTTTTTATTGAACTTTTGAACTTATTAAAAGTAAATTATAACCTTTGTGGTGTTTCTCCTTTGTAATATGAGTTCTTGAAATAGGTTTTTCAACGAGTCTAGATTTTAATATAATCTAAGTTATTGTAACGAGTTCCTCAACAGATTTAGATTTTTTTATCCATTGATTTGATTTGAACTTTCTTAGATAAATTTTTAAATTAATTATGGGTTCAAAAGATTCTAATTCTACGTATTCATATCAGGTTGGACCGGGTCATGACATGGTAAATGCTCATACAATTACTACAAAATTATTATAAATCGGTTACTAAATAGTTATGACAATTTCAAGTTTGTTTTTTTTTTTTTTTTAATCTTTTCTTCCCCTTCCTTTCCGTAAAATGGACAATATTAGCAGTGCTATATGGATGAATAAAGAGCCGTGGTTAGACACGAATGCTTGCCGGCGACAAGTAAAATCAACTTATTCAGCATATGTTTTGGTAGGAAGTACTATCCAAACCATGCCCGAAAACAGAATTTGGGAAGGAGTTTTGCTACATACAAATATAATTGCACACTAATCTATGTATCAATACTGATTTATTCATACTTAAAATTTAAATTAATACTGTTTTCAATAAAATCTACTTTTTGACCAATCACATCACATTGGTGCACAGATTAGTGCACAATTGTGCTTGGAACTATATTTTTCCTTTGGAAAGGGTATTGATTTTGTTTTGTATAATACTGTTTTGTTGTTTTTTATTTTATTTTATTTAGATCTTGTTTGGTTAACCAAAATAAAAAATATCATCTCATCTCAACTCATCGTTATAATTTTTTTAAATCTTCATATAAAATATAATAAATAATTTAAAATTTTTAAATTTTAATACAAAATTAATATTAAAAAATTATATTATAATAATATTTTATTTATTATTATTCAAAACATCTCAACTTATCTCTTTTTTTCTATTTATGTTTGGATCTTATTTATTTATTTTTATTTTTTATTAGTTAACTTTTAAAGAGATTGCTCACTAATTGGTGGAGTATCATTATTATTCAAACAGACAATCTACTTAATATTCTCACACTTTTTCATATTATTAAAAGATATGAATATATTATTTTACTTTTCATTATTTTATACTGATATATTAGGTGTGAGATGATAGTTGGTGGAGCATCATTATTATTCACAATAACTTGTGATGGAGAGACAGATGGGAGCAGAGGGGCGGCTCCCACATGACAGGACAGAGTCCTGTCCTAGGTTCAGGTCTCTATTTATTAATTAGGCGTCACAGACTCACAGTCACCAACATAATTCCACAACTAATCTGACCTGATTTTAAAAGTCAAATTATCTATAATTTTCTACAGTCCAGACATAAACAAAAGTCCCTCGTCTCCAAGCCATGCAATTTTGGTCGTCGCTACTGTTAAGGTTCTATTTCCTCCTTTACCACCCCCCCCCCCCCCCCCCCCC
>QGSO01000510.1:0-41914 GCA_011037825.1 Carya cathayensis | reverse complement strand
CCCCCCCCCCCCCCCCCCCTCTTCTTCTCTCCTCTCCTCTCTCTCTCTCTCTCTCCACGCTCAGGCACTCTCACACACAACACTCTCCCAAACACAGAGGCATCTCCCCCCCCCCCCCCCCCCAAATCACTTCAGTTTATTTAAATAAATCTGATGTCCCAGTGAAAAAAAATTGTGTTTCTCACTTGCTGGTAATTTCCTTTTAAGGCTGTCTCGAGGAAAGAAAGTTGAAAGTTTTAAGGCTTTTCGAACCAAAAGTGAGATAGATTGAGGGAAAAGTAACGAAAAGGAGATATGGTCGAGCTAATTCCGATCAGGCTGCAGAAGACATGGGAGATATGGAATGTCAGGGGAGTCATTCTCTTCAGTCTTTCACTACAAATCGTATTGTTTTTGGGTGCTCCCATGAGAAAGCGCACAGGAAATAAGCTCTTCACCGTGATCATCTGGGGATCATACTTTCTAGCCGATTGGGCAGCTAGCTTCACTATCGGGCTCATAACCAGCAGCAGGAACTCATGTAAGATTATTCAAAGGAATGACCTTCTTGCATTTTGGGCTCCGTTCTTGTTGTTACATCTTGGTGGGCCGGACACCATAACTGCTTTTGCCCTGGAAGACAATGAGCTCTGGCTTAGGCACTTTCTCGCCCTGATATTCCAGGTTTTCACCTCGTTTTATGTCTTCCTGGAAACACTACCAAGCAACGAGCTATGGCTCCCGACTTCCCTCATTTTCCTCGCAGGAGTCATCAAATATAGTGAACGGACACGTTCTTTATATCGTGCAAGCTGGGGTACATTCCGAGAAACTATGCTTACGGAACCAGATCCTGGACCAGAGTACGCGAAGCTCATGGAAGCATTCTCTTCGAAGAAACTAGCCGGACTTCCTACAAAAATGTCACGAAAAGAAGATGCTCATCTTAAACAATTGAAGTCCGCCTTCTATTCTTCTCAACCGAGAGAGGAGGTATTAGATGACTTTGAGGTGGTGAAATACGGTTACCACTTCTTCAAAATCTTTAAGGGGCTCATTGTTGATCTCATTAGCCACAATGATCGAAGTGAGAGCAGAGTATTTTTTAATTGGAGAACTCCTGAAGATGCGCTTAAAGTGTTGGAGGTTGAACTCAACTTCATCTACGAAGTTCTCTATACCAAGTTCGTTGTGATACATGATCTCATAGGATACCTTTTGCGCTTTGTTAGCTCGCTTTCGGTTTTGGCGTCCCTTGGGATCTTCTTTTTTGTAGACTGCAAGCAAGGTTTAGATAAGTTTGATATTCGACTTACATACACCCTGCTGCTCGGTGCTTTGAGCCTGGAGGCAATAGCACTTTTCAACCTCATTCTCTCGGATTGGACAACAGCTTCTCTGGAAAAGATCAAGCCAAAAATAAATTCAAGTGTACTCTGGACCATCTTCGAAAAATATCTCAAATTTAGGAGTTTAAGGTGGTCTAAATGCAAGGATGAGTCTGGCAAAAAGTTTTCAAAGAGAGCTACATCAGTATTACTTCGCAGGTGGTCTGAATCCGTGGTAGGATTTAATTTGATAACATACTGCCTCAAGCAACTTCCGAAAACATCCAATGCAGAAAATGATCAGGGCTTCCTTGACATTTATAAGAAGACTACTTATATGTTGCATCATGTACGCAAATATTTTTGCAAAGAGGTTGTTGATTGTTTGGGTGCTAAAGACTTTCTAGATGAGTGGAAATATGCGTCCAAAAACCCCTTCACAAAAGATCTTTGGGAATTTATCTTTCTCGAACTGAGGCTGAAATCTGGCGAGGCAGACGAACCAGAAAATATCAAGAAGATAAGTTCAGCTAGAGGTGCTTACGTTCTCGAAGAACTAATATACAGCAACGAAGGGGGAGAAGTTTATGGAAAACTAATCACGGATTATATTGAAAATGTTACCTTTGACGAGAGCCTTCTGCTTTGGCACATTGCTACTGAACTCTGCTATCATGGAAGTGAAGACGATCACGATATAAAAGCTCAACCTGATGGAAGTCAATTCGATTATAAATTCATCAGTAAGCTGGTTTCAGATTACATGCTATATCTTCTAGTGATGAAACCTACTATGATGTCTGCTGTGTCAGGTATTGGGCAAATTAGATATAGAGATACTTGTGCTGAGGCTAAAAGATTCTTTCGCAACCAGGGACTAGGACCAAACGATAAGGAAAGCAGTGCTTGTGAACGCCTCCTTGCTGTGAATACAGAAGTTAAACCTGTTCATGTGAAGGGAGATAGAAGCAAAACTGTATTGTTTGATGCATGCATCCTGGCCAAAGAGCTTCAAAAATTGGAGGAGGAGAAGAAATGGGAGGTAATCAGCAAAGTGTGGGTGGAGATGCTGTCATACGCGTCAAATCATTGCAGACCAGATGCCCATGCTCAGCAACTTAGTAAAGGTGGCCAGCTTATTAATCTCGTTTGGTTGCTGATGGCTCATTTTGGCCTTGTTGAGCAGTTCGTATTCACTGCTGGTGTTGGCCCTGCAAAATTGATTGCAGGCAAGTAGTAACTTTTTTGTTATTCATTCTATATGTTTCTGATTAGAATTTGATGTACTTTTATCGATGTATCTCTAATCTCCTTTACTAGCAACTTCTTCGTTATTCATGCTATATGTTCATGAGAAGTCGATGTACTTTTTTCGATATATCTCTAATCTCGCTTGCGTGTTGGGAAGAATCAATTGAATTGGGATATAATTACCAATAAATGCTAGTTAACCTAGGTTTAGGTAATTTTATCTTTACAATTATTTAAAATTATAAAAATAGCCCTTCTAAAACGATGTTATTTCTTATTTCATAAAAGACCTGCACATGTAATTTCTAAGTGGAAACAAATAAAATTTTTCTTTACTTGTCACTCCCTTATTCGACACTAACATGTGATTTATCATTTTATTTAAATACACGTATTGATGTGTAAATATTTGTATTTAAATAGAAGGATAAAAATAAAATATACATGTCAGTGTGGTGTAGGGATTATAAGTGTCATTTCTCATATATCTAATCTCCTTCTGCTAGGAAAATTCAGCTTTACTCATTGACCTTTTTTCATACAAAGCAAATGAAGTAATTATAGGTATATCAAGAAAGAAAAACTTTAAAGACAGTAAAAATTTTAAGGGAAAAAGTACTACGCTTGTATTTTTTTTTCCTTAATCACGAAGAGCAAATGATTACATCAAGTATGAGGTTCTCAAACACTACCTTGTTTCTTGTATACCAAATTAGAAGGTTCTTGGCATTTGCTACAAAGATGAAGAAATGGTAGAGGAGCTCTAGCTACAGGTTTTGTAACGTCCCGTACTAGATGGTTAGTGAATTACTTCCTGTCACCTAAAATCATATCCAACAATACATCTATAGATTCCAAAAAAAATACGTCGCGGAACCTTCCCCTTCTCTTTCTCACTTTTTCTTGCACCAAAGCACACCACCCCATCTCCCTCTTCTCAATGACTCCCTGTCGTGGCTCAGCTCCTTTCCATCGCCTACACCAACACTGCTCCTCCGTGAGTTGCATCACCACCCATTGAAAGCCCCAACGCCCAAAACTAATGGCCAAAACTCTACACGTTTGCTACAAAGAACCACAACACATGCACGCACCTCAAGCCAAGGTAGGCAGAGAACCACCCCCTAGCTCCACTTGTCCACAACAACGACAATTGCTGCCTCCACCCCCGCCTCAAGTCGGAAACCACCTAACCCTACTGTTATAGCAACCGTAAAACTCAACCATTTTCCCCTCCTCTTCACACATGACTAAACCACTGGACAACAACCACTGTGCGCCACCCATCACTGCAACCCAAAGCCCAAATCTTTTGGGTTCGGAACCTTAGCTTTAGTTGCTAGCCCCATCATGCTCCTCCCTCTCTGGTGTTGCTATGGTGGGCTCTCCATCTCTTGGCTTCACACTCGTGCTCTTTGTCTCACTCCCATGCTCCCTATCTCACTATCTAGCAACACACGCACACTATTTCTTTCTCTACCTGAGACACCACATAACCAACCTCAAGACCATCACCTAAACCACTGTTTGGAACGACTACAGTCAGTAGCAGTGCTCAGGATGCCTCAATTATCAAGAATTCCTACCTCCGCATTGTACATATCCTTGGACTAACCTCCAAAATAACTTTTGTTGGAAAACTGTGAAATTGTGAATTTTGAAGTTTGGTTGTAAATTTGTGTGGTGGTTGAAGGCCTCGTAGAGCGTTCGGATTGAACTATAGTTGGTTGTATTTTGTTTGGTGGCTGAGGGCCTTATGGAGCATTGGCATGAAAAAATTGTATTTCAGGTGCTTTGTTTTGGAATTGATTGTACTGTTTAAATACTGAACATTTTATAATAAATGTTGTTGTTACTGTGTCACTAACACATTAACTGCTGCATTTTTTTGTTGCATCGTATTTGATGCCTATGGTTGATATTCTTGTAATTGGACTCTATTTTTGTGTGGGTAAATTGAGATTTGTGAAACTATTGGATTTTGAGTCAAACAATTTTGTGGGCGCATGCGTATCAGGACCCTAAGCCGAGGAGGCATTATCTCAATGGAGCTCTTCTGAGGGAGCGCATAACACTAAGAGACATTCCCTGGGTTGTCACCGGCCAACAATGGGCTTGGGCGGCGAGACAGTAATGCTCTTGGGTCGACGGTACTACCTCTTTGCTGGTGGATATTAGAGGATGCTTGGCTAAGAAAACGCTGGGCACGAAATTGGGCATTGCTTATTATGAAATAATACGCACGATCGTTACTTGTGGTGCGACAAAGGGAGCCGGAGTGTGCAGATTGTCCATATGGGAGACATGGTGCATACCTTAATTTAAAATGAATGTTTTTAAAACAAAAATGTGATTTTTGGATGTGTAACATCTTGTGTGATAAATGTGTGCATATTTGAGTTTGTTAAATTGCAAATGCCAAACGCTGTATTTCTTAGTATTTTTTTGTTTGCATAATTTCTCATTTTTCACTTGTAAAATTGCAATTGTCGAATGTCATATTTTTTGCATTTCTGATTTTCCAAATATGCCATATATTCACTAACAGTACCATTTTGCATTTTTGGTACTATCATATTTTTGGCATTTCTCTAGTAATATCAACAGCTAAACTAGAAAATATTCACTGACATATTAACAACCCACACAAGCACAAAAGAAATCCAACTAACATAAATTACACAATCCCAACAATAGAATAATGCAAGCCCATAAACAATAGAGTTTATAACAACCCATAATTAGCAATTTACTCATCATAGTGCCTTGGACTTCTAAAATCACCCAACACAAGCTCCAATAAACAATACATCAATATTTTAGCCCATCCTCCTCAAATTCACTTCACCATTCACAATACACACATCAACTAAATGGCCCACACATTCAAAATCACTAACTCTCACTTTATAAAAAAATTAACCAGCCTACATTTGCTCCGACATGTCCAAAAACCAAACAACCACACATCAACCCAACCAGCCACATGCTAACCCCGAACAGCCCACGTCCTTCATGCATTCCTCTGTCCACCTCACACAACCAAGAGACTTTCTAAAACAGTTCCACTGCTAAGGTATGATTTTCCAGTAATAATAGCCTCCTCTTAGAAAATACCATCTCAGTAATCACATTAAACTCACGCTACACTCATGCGCATGGGATAACAATGATTTTTCTTGAGAAGGACTTATTTCTCTTGGACGAACAAGTGGTTCTAGGAGGCTTCTAGAACCAACGTTGAGTAGACCTCCTTCGCCACCAATCTGTCGAGTATACGTTGTCCTCCTTGGTCGGTTTTGCCCAGGCCGATTTCTCCCAATTTTGCCCCATGAGTGACTCGCCCACTACGCAAGTGTAGTTCCACCGCCATTGGTTCGTGGCCCATGGTAGTTCGTCACCAACTAACAGTTGTTCATGGTTGCCTCCAGTGGCCTTGGTGTTGCTCAGGTGTTTATCCTCTTTTACATTACCAAGACACTATAGGGATTTGCTTTTCTCTTCCTTTACCTTTAGTATTTTCTATGGGGGTTTGATTCTCCATAAGAGGTTTATCAGCTAGGTTGCAAAAATTAGTTTGAAAAATATTTACTTACAAACCCATTTATTGATACACCAAATACATACAATTATGTTGGGATGGAACTATTGCGCTGCTATTAATGAGCTTTCTTCTAACAGCTGCAATTGCAAGCTGAAATTTCTATCTACTTCTCTGGGCCATTTATGAAGTTTCCCATACTTGAAAGACTTTAGTAACTACTGTGCTGCTGTTAGTAACATTTTCCACCATTTTTTGTTTATTGCAATCTTAAACTTGTTTCAACTAATGTATCCATTTCATGTTTGGACCATCTTCAGATAGCCCAAAGGTGTTTGACAAAATGTTTGAAAGAAAGGTTTTATGTCCATGGCCAAAGATTGCATGATTTATGGCACACCACTAAAAGGCATCTTCAAAACATGCACCGAAACCAATGTCCCACTTTAGTAACCTCATTTGTAAAATAATTATAAAGATCAGTTGTGTGCTTATCATGCTATCAGCTTTATCATACTCAATTACACTCATTAATTGATGCATTTTAAATGGTGTCACGAGTTAACCACTTAAAAAGTTACTAAAAATGTAATACATAAGTCAATCCATGAAAATTGTAAAATTTTTCTAGAGTTTTAGCAATCAAGTTGCTTTTAGTTTTGAATACATGATTAATGACTCATCCATAAGCACATGATATAAACAGTGCTTGGAGAGAGACCCATGCATGGTCCCATATATACCATATATCCCATTACGGACTTAGTGCCCTGTTTGTTGTGCTCTATACAGGAATTCAAAGCCATTGATTTTTGTCTATGATTTTTGGTGATTTTTCATAATTAATGAATTTATAATCGTGTGGTTTTGTATGGAAGTAACCAATTTATAATCTTGATAGTGATGAACTTGAGGCTGAAAGTGTAGACAATCAAAGTGATGTGAATGTTGAAGATTGGGTCAATGTCGAAGATGGAGTGAATGTGATTCCCTCTTCAAGTAGTGGTCCATTGGAGCCATTCATTGGTATGGTATTTGAGGAGGTTGAAGACGCCTAAGCATATTACAAGGCATATTCAAGGTGAAAAAGATTCGCAATCTAGATGAATTATACTTGATTGTCGAAAGAAGATAAAAATCTTTGTGCAATAGACTATGTTTGCACAAAGGAAGGATTTCGGCAAGTAAGTCGGAAAGACATAGATCGAATACTCCCTGAACCTGTTGAGAAAAAGACTGGATGTAAAGCAATAATGGGAATAATGAATGATGGTGAAAAGTGGATAGTCAACAAGTTTGTAGTTGGACATAACCATATTATATTTACACTGAGAAGTACTAGTTTTCTTCATAGACATAGGGGAGTTACTAAAGTCTAAAAAAACTTGTTATGACTTTGAATGAGTCCAGTGTACTAACAAGGAAGATAATGTTAATGTTGAGTAAAGATTTAGGTGGTAACTTTAATGTAGGTTGTATTGGCAAGGATGTAGAACATTACAAGGGAAGCAAAAGGAGAAAAGTATTTGAGGAGGGGGATGCATAAAGGTTAACTTGGATTCGACATTTTGTGTCGGTATGTCAACAACTCAGAGGAGTGAAAGCATGAACAAATTTTTCAAAGATTATATTCATTCAAGTACTATGGTCAGTGACTTTGTGCATCAGTATGGAAAAGCTATAGATGCACATTACTTTAAAGAGAAAGAAAAGGATGTGCGAACAAAATCTATGTGGTCGATAATGAAAAAACCTTTTAAAATTGAAGAGGAGGCAGCAATTGTCTATACAAGAAGTTTTTCATGATTTTTCAAGATGAGCTGTTCAATAGTCTACGGTACCAAGCAAGAAAATTGTATGTGACTGGTGAGGCTAAGACATATGGAGGGACAACTCATGGTAAAGAAACACCTCTTTACCATTTGACATTGGAGGGTGATAAAATACATGCTACATGTACATGGCATATGTGGGAGTTTATGAGAATTCTTTGTAGGCATATCTTGTGTGTTTTTGGCAAGAAGGCAAAGTTAAATAGATTGCAACAGCATTATGTTCTAAACAGATGGACTATTAATGCTAAAAATCGACCCATTCCTGACATACCATGTTCTGATGACCAAGTGAGGCAAGGACAAGATGATCATACGATGAAAAAAAGCAAGTCAATGATACAACTTTATGAAATTGTTGAACTTGCATCACAGTCAGCAGAAGAACACAATCACTTCACACTTGCATTGGAGAAGGTTCACAAAGAGTTGCTTGTAATGGAAGAGGATGTAAAATGTTAACAAATGGTGCCCACCAATGATGATCAAATATTAAGAAGTCAAGTTGTATAGAAATTTTTACAAATGTTGCAGGATTCTTCACGGGTGCCCACAAAAGGTCGCCCAAAATCTTTATGATTGAAGAACCCAAAGGTAACACAAACAACAAAGTAAAGACATTGTAGCATTTGCAAGAATTAGGGACATGCTAAAAACAATTTTCCTTCAGTGAGGTATAGTAGCTTTGTAGTTATTTATATTTTTTTATTTTTTAAATATAGAAGCTAATAAAGTTTGTTGTTATTTATATAGAGATTTTGGGCCAACAACTGACAGCATGTCGGAACATTTGGATTCATAGCGTAATTTTCTTATATCTTGTATGTGATTTATTCCCTCTTCTCTTTAGCTAAATTAAATTGGTGGATTGTTAATTCCCTCTTCTCTTTGATGCGACAGGACATGCCACAACTTAACCGTTGTACGGAGAAGCTGAGATAGGTGTAATCCAAAACAGATGAAGAAAGCTATTGGAATCATATTGTTAATTCTGTAATATTATTTATTTAGAGAGCAGTAAACTTTTATGAGAGTAGTTTTTATTCCTCTCAATGATTGGAACCATATTGTTATCAGGTTGTGCAAATTGAACTGCTTTAGTCTTTGAACCATATGGCCAAATTTATTTTCAATCTTGTATTTCTATTGGAACCATCTTGTATTTCATTGGTAGTCACATTGCTTTAAACATGCACTGAGAATTGAATATTTGATGACAAGTGCATTATGGTCCATACATTAAATGGATACATTAAAAACGAAAGAGAATTACACTACCAATATCATTGAACATTTTCTTGCCTTTCCCTATACTTCCAAAGAAGCAAATAGATCTTCTAGAATGGAATTACTCATCAATTGCCATCATAACTCCATGAGCACCAAAGCTAGATATAGTTATATATAGTTTAATCATACACAAGCTGCATACACATTATAGAAATTTCTATCTACAAGCAGAGAATGAAAAAAAATTAAAATATGAAGTATGAAAAGATAAGGAAAAAAACATTCGTAGCATTGATTGAGATACATTGTATTTTTTTGGAAACATAAAAATTACACCATAAACTATTATAAAAAATAACCATGACAAGATTATCACTTGCAACACCCTTGTACTTATTCTCTATTGCTTTAAATTTGGATTTTTTGATGCATAGCTGCTCAAGAAGTACCCTATCGTTCCTCTGCTCAGCTAACTCCATTGTCATCTTATAGCAGTTGTTTTGCTCACTTTGAAGATCAATCCACTTAAAAAATCCACATTTTTTATTCATCTTATAGTTTGGACAATTGTAAAATTTTCTACCAAAACTATTAGATCTTCTAGAAATCCATAGCTTCACTTGGTAGCCATAATAGCAAGTGATCTCTCCAAACTAGCTTTGTCTTCCCCTCTTGCAATCCAAGAACTTGAACTAGATTGAGAACCCGAACTTCTCATTTGCTGTCAAAAAGAAAAATTTATATCACTCTCAAATGGCAAGAGCACAGGAGAACAAATCCAACAACACTTAGGATTGTGGATAAGATTTTAAGCATCTTTATTATTTCCTAAAGGTCAGTAGTTTATAATGGAGTAAAATATGATATGTTTTGCATGATCAACCCATATATGCTAAAAAGTGATTGGGAGCCTTTAAGTAGATCAGATTGAGGTCCCGTTGGATTATATGAGAAACAGTCACTATAATGGCACAATTCGACACCACCTGAGGTGTGCTACTTCAAAGCTATTTTAATTGTAACATGAATACTATTTTAATTGTAACATTTTTCCTTAGGGGAGCAGCAGATTTTGCAAAGACAGAAAACCATTCTACAACATGACAGAATACCACATGCTACAACGTAAAATTGACATAATCTGAAAATTTTAAGTTTGTCATAAACATGCACCCATCTACATGCCACAATGTAAAATTGACAGTTTGATCATAAATATTGTCTAGTTTGATGATAATTTTTCTTCTTAGAACTTTTAACAAACACTTTTTGTGCATCCCATTTTCTGTGGCTTCCATTGTGTGATTTCCTTCTTCTTCACTAGTTTACATTCCATGCAGACATACATACACTCAAAGAAATGTCTCCAACACTACATCACCCAACCATGATGATAGGAGTATCTATTTTAGAGTTTTCTATTTTAATGGTGAAAGGGCATACCAGAGAGGGATTTTGAGGGTTACGTCTTCTTTGGCGATGTCTGTGTTTTCTTCAACGGTGGCTAATACCTATCCTTCATCCTTGGCTTTGAGATACATGGTGCAGTGTTGTTCAAAGGGGGTGTGAAGGGGTTCTGTTGCGATGGGGAAGGGGCTACGAGCTGTGAAGGCGTTTTCAAAGGGGCTGTGTTGCGACAGGGAAGGGATTGTGAGCTACGATGGGTGACGGGGAAGGGGTAGCGAGTTGTGAAGGGGTGGGTTTTCAAAGGGGCTGTGTCACAAATGGCTTAGGGGGGGAGGGGGTGTCTTTGGAGGGATCTAATTTTCTATATAGTGCTAATTCACACAAACTGTGGTAGAAGCCCTAGGTGTCTGTATTCTATTTGCAGGCAGTTATATGAGGATACTTGGAAGGACTGACTTGTAGGAATTCTCTTTCCAAAATAGCAACCCAACAAGAAATAGTAATCTACAGGTTCTATCATTCAAACGTAACATGAAAAAAATTTCAGCAACCACCAATTGTTCATATCACACACGTAGCAGTGCAGAAACGAGCCTAATACTTTGAGAATCTTAACTAATCTAGTCAAGTGGCCCATGGAATTAGAGAATGAAGTGATGCCGTCCAGGGATGTAATTTCTACCCTATGATCTAGCAAGAACACTAATATTTGAGTTTTGAATTTGGGGATAATACGAGATGGAACAAAATCAATTCAAACAAGTAGAAGGGAAAAATTACCTTGGTGGTGCATGACGGCCGAAATCAAAACAAAGACAAGTGAGAGAAACCAAGGGATGAGCTAAGGCACAACCAGAGGAAAAATAAAAACCAATGAAAAATAGAGAAACAAGGGAGAGAAAGAGAGGGAGGGAGAGAGAGAGACAAGGACAAAGAAAATGGGGCTTACTGGCATGATGAGGGGCAACCTATGGCAACGCCTAGATAGCAACAATGCATGACAAAGAGGAGGGAGGGAGCGATATGTAAGATAAAATTTGTGAGTGAGAAATTAGAGAGGGTGTGAGAGTGTGTGAACATAGAGAGAGAGTGAGAAAAAGGGCCTATCGACATTCAAGGGAGAGGGATTGTGAATCAGAGAACTAAGAGAGAGAATTATGGAGGTGAGAGAGAGAGAGAGAGCTTGTGGGAAGTGGAGCATGAAGAGAGTAAGGAAAAATAGTTGTGAGAATAGAGAAAGAGAAATGATATTTTCAGTCATAGAGTGTGCAAACGTTGTGTACTCCTTTTGAAAAAAATGAATAAACATGAGACACACATGAAAAAATTAATTTTTTAGTAGTGGACTCCGCTCTTTTTCTAAAGGTGTGCGTAATGCTTACACAATCTATGATTATATCTAGCATTACTCAACCTAAGTGGAGTGGAGCGAATGGGAAGAACAGGGACATGGAAAATTGGGAGAAGGAAAACTGAAAAGTGATCAATTTATACCAAATGATGCCATTCTTCAGATGGACTAACCTCTTCGTTGGTTTGGGTTTGGGCTTGGGTGTTTCTGGTTTAGGGTAGAAAGGGGAGTTAAATAATGCTTAGGCCAAGGGAATATCTATAGATTGCCTTTGCAAAGTGGAAGCCAAAAAATGTGTGTGAAAGAGTCTCAGGCACATATTGACAAAGGACACAAAATTCTCTACTTTTGAGATCATATGTCTATAAAATTGGACATGAGTAAGGCCTATAAGATAGGTTTCAATATCATATGGGTGGAGCTTGTAATGCAATGTATCAAAATTGTTTCTTTCTCTGGTTTGATAAATGGAGATCCCATGAGGCCTATTACTCCTTCTAGGGGATTAAGAAAGGGGGACCCTTTGTCTCCGTAATTGTTCGTTTTATGCACTGAATGTTTTAGTGTAATAAAAATTTGTAGAAGGGCTCCAAGGGTGAATCATCTGTTATTTGTAGATGTAAGTGTGTTAAATTGTAAAGCTAATCTACAAGAAATGAAGTTGTACAAAGATTACTAGACAAATATGAGCTAGATTCCAGACATAAGGTAAATCATGAAAAAGCAGCCATGGTCTTCAGCAAGAATGTCCCTACTGAGAAGCAGTATGAGATATTATCTTTTTGGGATGTTTAAGAATTTCAAAAGTATGATAAGTACCTGCATTTACCCTCTATGGTTGGAAGATTGAAGTAGAAAGCATTCTCCAATATTTTGTTTTTTTTTTTTTTTTTTTTTTTTTTTTTTTATATTGGGGGATTTGGGGAGGGGGATCGAACCCAGGACCTCACTTATGGAGGCTGAGTCTCATGCCATCTGAGCCACATGCTCTTGGCAGCACTCTCCGATATTAAGCACAAGGTATGGAGAAAACTACAAAGTTGGAAGGAGAAGTTACTATCTCAAGGAGGAAGGAAAATTCTTATTAAGGCATTTGCTTTATTAGTCCCAAAATATTCCATGAGTTGGTTTCAAGCTACCTAGTGCTCTATGTAAAGATTTGGAACAAATGATGGCCAAATTTAGGTGGGGATAGAGAAGAGATGAAAAGAAGATCCATTAGGTGAACTGGAAGAAAGTGTGCTTTCCTAAACAAGCTAGTGGGATGGGTTTCAAGGATTTGGAAATTTTAAATGAAGCTTTACTTGTTAAGTAGGGATGATGATTAATGAAAGATGAAATTCTTTACTTTGCAGAATATTCAAAGCAAGATATTTTCCGCATGAGAAGCTTCATGAATCCAAAAGGGGAATAATTTATCCTATGTCTAGAAAGGAATATGGGGAGCTAAAGAGAAGCTAGCTCAAGGGTGTAGCCGAAGGGTCGAGAATGGAAAAATAATTCAAATCTGGAATGATATAAGAATTTCTAGATTCAAACAGTTGAAGCATTCAATGAATAAGGATGAGATTGATAATAAGGTGGCTAAGGTGGAAGAACTGCTTGACAAGCAAACAAGATGGTGGGATGTTTCAAAAGTTAGGAATCTCCTCTTGCTAGTAACAGCTACTAAAGTTATGAAGATAGTTCTTAGTTCTGGAGAACATGAAGATACACAGATATGGGCATAAGGGAAGGATGGGAAATTCAATATCAGAAGTGCTTAAAGATTATTTCGAGAACTAGAAAAACCTAAAGAGGTAGGTAAGTGTTCAAATGTTAGTAGACAACATCAATTGTGGAAGGCAATCTAGAAAATGAATATTCCATACAAAGTAAAGGTATTTACTTGGAGAGCATACATGAATGGGCTACCTACAAAGTTTAATCTTAAGAAGAGGAAGATACTTGATGAAGACAACTACAACTTCTACTCACATGCAGTAGAAGACACAACACATGCCTTAATTCACTATCCAAGCCTGAAGGAAGGTTGGATAAAAAATTTATCTGTTTTGAGTAGTATTGCTAATGAACTCGACTTTTTAGATACTGCTAGACAGATATGGGAAAAAGGAAAGAGGCAGAATCTATAAATGTTTTTTTTTTCCTGATTGCTTGGGGTTTTGGTTTAGAAGAAACTAATTGCGGTTTGAAAAGAAGCTTTTGTATACTGAAAATGTGATCAACCATGCTCTCTCTATGCAGAAAGCTTTTACCATCATAAAAAAGGAGCCATTGAGAAATATTAAGAACTATTGTACGTGGGAATCTCCTCTATAGGATGCTATAAAACTGAATGTAGATGGGGCCATGTTCCATGACCAACAGTGTGTAGGTGTAGCACTAATTCCTCGTAATAGTCAAGGGAATGTTATAATGGTAGCTAGTAAGAAGGAATACATTGTTAATGAGCCAGCAGATATTGAACTTATAGCCTTCTTAAGAGGCCTACAACGTTGTTTTCATATAGAATTGCTAGATTTGATTGTAGAAAGTGACTCTCTCATTATGGTTCAAGCAATCTAAGGAAAAAGAGCATCAACAGCAATGCTGGGTAATCTTACCAAGGACATCTCGGAGCTAATGAAGAGGTTCCCAAAATGTCAAATTAAACATGTGGGGAGGATGGGCAGTCCATAAACTTGCTAGAAATGGAAGATATGGTAAAGATCTTTCTATTTTTGGGTGCTCTCATGAGAAAGGAAAATGCTTGTTGAACCGAGGATTATGATCGACAATGTTGAATGATTGTATTTTTTAATTTTAATTTAATTTTTAATTTTTATTTAAAGGTTAAGGAATTGACTATTAGTGAATAAGTGTTTTTTAAAAATGTTTAAATATGTATAGAAAAAGTTGAAAATTAAATGAAAAAAGTACATATACACTTATCGGTACAATGTAAGGACACCATTCTCTGTCCCCCTTGCATTCTCCCATGAGAAAACATGCAGGAAATAGGTTCTCCATCTTGATCATCTGGTCATCATACTTTCTAGCCGACTGGGTAGCTAGCTTCGCTATCGGGCTCATCGGCAACAACCAAAACTCATTTAAGATTGTTGAAAAGCTCGCATTTTGGGCTCTGCTCTTGTTGTTACATCTTGGTGCACTGGGCACCATAACTGTTTTTTCCCTAGAGGATAATGAGCTCTAGCTTAGGCACTTTCTCACCCTGATATTACAAGTTCTCACCAAGTTTTATGTCATCTTGGAAAAACTGCCAAACAACAAGCTAAGGCTCCTAACTTCCATCATTTTCCTCGCAGGAGTCATCAAATATGGTGAACGTACATGTTCTTTAAATCTTGCAAGCCGGGATATAAGCTGGTATACATTCCGAGAATCCTTGCTTATAGATTGTAATAACCCGCTCTTTCTTTCTTCTATAATTACAAGCCTCTGTCGAGCATCGATGGCGTATTTGAAAAGATACCAAATGGATTTCAAAGCAAGTTCAATATTTTAAAACTTACGAAAACTTTAAATATTTTAAAAATATTTATATGTGATATTTCCAGAGTTATTGGACTAAGCTTGTTTTTAAATAACACAATTATAATATTTTGATGAGTTCTAAAAATATTATAATTGTGAAAAATTATTTAATTTAAAAGATTTTATTCATTTAAAAATATTACGAGTTTTAAATTTATGTTGAAAACTCTAAATTAATTTAAATGGTTTTATTATCTTCAAGTGATTAACGAGACTTCATCATTTTAATTAATGATGAAGGAATATTATTTTATAAACTTTAATTTATAAAATAATATTCTATCTTAATTCCTCTCAGTGTTTTAATTTAAATAAAATGCTTACGCATTTTCAAATCAGTATTTAAACTCACCGTTAGATCGTTTTGTAGATCCCGAAATGAAGGGCCTGGATTAAATATCCAAGCCCCTTTCTTTTTCTCCTCAGTTTTTCTTTTCCTCTCTCTCTCTCTCTCTCTCTCTCTCTCCTAGCCCGTCGGTGTGCTTTCTCCCTCTCCTTGGCCATGCTTCATGCCTTCTCCAGCCAGCGTCACCACCGACCACCCAGCCTCACCTCCACCATCGGCAGCTCCCCCTCTCACTGGCAAGTTCAACCCCACCAGTGGTGAGTCCCACTGACAACTGACTCTATCTCCTCTTCCCTCCAACCGAATGTGTATGCAAACCCATTTCTCCTCCTAACGCCGCCGTACATGGCCAGCTTGGCCACTGACCACCACCAACGGCACCACCTCCTCATGGGCTTCCTCTTCGTGGTCTTCTTTTCCCCAACTCTCTCCTCTCCATGCACCACCACACACACACACATGCATGAAGCACACACGGCTTCTCCAACGTGCACCGTGGTACGCGGTAGCCCACTCCACCTTACCACCACCACCATGATCCTCAGCCACCCACGACCTCCCGTAGCAAATTTCATGCCCAGCCGAAGTCCCTAACTCCCTCACTCTCCCTCACTCTCTCATGCACGGGTTGCACCACCCATGGCCAGATCTGCTGTCGTGGGCCACTTTCAAGCCACCACCTTACTACCATAGCTCCACCACACCTCCCTCAAGCTCCTCCATGCCTGGCCATAACTTGTAACCCCCTCCTTTGACTCACACGCACCCTCACTCTCTCTCGGGTGCACTGTTCATGGCGAGATGCCGTCGTGCTCCGCCCCTCACCACCATTCCAAGACCACCTTGAGCCTTTTCAAGACCATGCCTAGCTATTTTCAAGCTCAAACCGCCACTTTATGTGGTGGACAACCACTGTATGTGGCTAAAAGCTATAGTACGCGGTTTAACTGCCATGTACAACTCTTCCGACGTCTTTGAACATGACGGGCAGCGAACAATGTATGGGTTATCCCGTCGATTGTACAACTCTCTATCTCTCATTATTTATGATAAATAGTAGTCGATAGGTTGTGGACTGTGCTGTTAGTATTGTGGAGTTCGCTGCGTAGTTGTGAAGTGAAGTGTGGTTGCGTAATGAAGTGTTGGGCATAACTGTGTAGTATTGTGGACTATGTTGTGGAGTATGGGTGTGAAACATGTGTTGTAGTTATAATGCGGCTTTGTGTTGTGAAAGGAGTACATGTTGAGTGTACTCCATGTGATGGAGTGGTGCACCATATGGCATATATGTTGTAATGGTGATGTGACATAGTGTAAAGAGAGTACAAGTGGCGTGTGCTCCATGTCATGTAGCGACGCACCGTGTGGTGTGTGTCATGGTAATACGTGATGTAGCAGGGGGGAGTACACATGGTGTGTACTCCATATTGTGCAGCGATGTACCTTATGGCACGTGTCATAATGATGCGTGGCATAGTGTGGATGGAAGAAAAATTCACGTGAGATGTACTATGTCCAGTGTCGTGATATACTGGACGGCGTGTCAAGAAGGTTTGGAAGGTGTAGTTGAGGATCGTAAACTGTATTGTGTAGTGTCAAAAACTATGGAACGGTGTCCCAAAGTAGGTGTGGTGTGGCTTGTAGTCTGAGGTGACAGGTGTCACCTTGTGGTTGACTTGTGGCTGAGAGTTAGTGTGGCGTGGTGGAAAAGTATAAGAGTAGTGTAGCGGAAACATGACGAGTATCATGACATAACTCGGGGTTAGTCTTGAGATTCGTGACGTGATGGAGATGCATTTATGGATGTAGTCCTGTCATGTCAAGTGTTGAGATGAACTTGTAAAGAGGTCGGGAAGTAGGAAGAGTCCTACTGACAGGGTCTGAGCAAGTTGGTATCGGAGTATGGTGCTTGTTCATAAGCAAGCTACCAATGGACTGTGTGTTAGTCTTAAGTGATAAAGTGATAAGGTACATGTGCATCTGGTGAAACACGTGTACCGGACAAATTTACCATATATAATGGATAACCTATCCTCAACATGGTTACGTGGTGTTTTAGCCCCATAGTTGGCTTTAAACCATGTGATGTGTATGGATGGGCATGAAGGTTTAGTGTGAGCTAAGATGCATAAAGGTAGTAATGGGTATGTTGTCCAGGATTGGGATGCGTGACTTAGTCAGTCTAAGTCATGCGTCGACATGTGGTTGATAGAAGAATAAGACGAAGGTCTTAGTGTCTTAACCCTAAGGTGAATTACGAAGGTTCACTTTAAGGGATAAGACTCTGAAGGTTTTAGCATAGTAAATGGCACGTAAGAACCCAGTGATGGATGGAGAGTGTTCCAAATGAAGCGTAGTTTTATTTCTAGTATAGTTGCTTATGCATTAGACAGAGAATGACGTGAGAGTATGTGTATGCATGTAGGTTGCCATCTGACAAGCAATGGACTGCATGGAATGAGTATGGCATGAAGTCCAGGTAAGTATTGCATTCATACTCTACTAGAGTTTTTTAAAAGATAAGAAAATGAAAACGAAATTCTTTTCTTTACGATGCTTTATGAATTGACACAGAACACTTTTTAAGAAAGAATGCTAAGTATAAGTTTTCAAGCATAAGTACGTAACGGCTCTCCTTGGTAGCCCCTTTTCACCCACCCAAAATATGTAAGTTTATGCATGTGGATGGATGTTATACGTGGTATGTATTGCATGTATTTTTACGAAATGAAATGAGAGGTCTCGGCCCTATGCTTTAAACAACACGAATAAAGTGTTTTAAAATGTCCTTATAAAAGACAATGCTTTAAATGATACATGAGCTGATGTTTTAAATGATGCCACGAAAGATGACGTTTAAGCCCATATTTTTTAAATGATTTTTATGGATGAACTGAAAGAAAGGACTGAAAGAACTGTAAAGGACTGAATGGGTTGAAAAGGAATGAAAGGACTGAATGTTTAATGTATGAAAAAACGTAACGGCCATATGAATGGAAGGAAAAGGTACTAAATGACTGGACTTGTCAAATTGCAATGCTGGGTAAGTAGTACTAATAGTGTATCCAATGCTGCACCCTAATGGAAATGGATTCCTAACCCGTGGCCACGGGTGGAATCAGGTCCAAAAGACCACTAACCTCGGCACACGGGGAGTAACAGTGTGCTACGGCCAATGAAAGTGATAATAAAGAATATATGTATGTAAGAAAAGATGTATGCATGATATGACCTTTTAAGAAATGAAGGCAGCGAGGCATGAGGAACCGTTTTAAGAAAGAAAACCCCTTTTGAAGAAAAACCCACACCTCGCAATGTTTTAAACCGAATTGAATGTCTATGTATGATATGTATGGAGTGATGAATGCATGACTGAAAACCTATGTTACTATATTTTAACGGTATGAAGTAATACTTACAAGTCATCGACTCATTTTAGTTTTTGTGTATGCCCTCCCAGGGACAAGATGAGCATGACGCGTTAGGATGGACACAGCCCAAAGGGAAGAGCACGAAAGCCTAGGCATGCTATTTTGTGCGAGACTTTAATTATGAAATTTAATGTTTTTTGTTGTAACCTTTTAAATTAAAAAATAAGTTTTATTTATAAAAACGGAGTCTTTTGTATCCTGGCACAAAAGGAAAAGAAATTTCAAAAGGAATCGTAATTCCCGTCGATTTTCTTAAAATCATTTTCTAAATGACACACCACAAGGATGGGCGTTACACAGATGCAGATCCTGGAACAAAGCACATGAAACTCAGGGAGGCACTCACTTCGAAGTACACCAGCTCACCTCCTACAACATTGTCACATATAGCAGAAAGGAAGGACGCCTTGTATTCTCCTCGACCAAGAAAGAAGGAAAAATATTATGACTTTGAGGTGGTGAAATATGGTTACCACTTCTTCAATATCTTTAATGCAACACCTAGGCCTGCAAATAAGCCTAACCCACCTAAAGAATAGTGTCGTTTTGGGATAAGAGTTTTTTTTCCTTTTCCCTCTCTTTTTTTCTCTCCTTGGCCAGTTTTGCTTCTCTTCCACTATGCACATTCCCCATGTGTAATAACCCGCTCTTTCTTTCTTCTATAATTACGAGCTTCAATTTACGTGCCGTACCTCGATGACGTGCTTTAAAAGATATTAAGCGGATTTTAAAGCAAATTTGATATTTTAAAGTTTACGAATATTTTAAATATTCTGAAAATATTTATATGTGATATTTTCAGTGTTATTGGACTAAACTTGTTTTTAAATAACACAATTATAATATTTTTGAAGAGCTCCAAAAATATTATAATTGTGAAAAATTATTTAAATTAAATATCTTAGTCATTTAAAAATATTACGATATTTAAATTTATATTGAAAACTCTAAATTTATATTGAAAACTCTAAATTTATATTGAAAACTTTAAATTTATATTGAAAACTCTAAATTAATTTAAATGGTTTTATTCTCTTTAAACGACTAAAGAGATTTCATCTTTTAATTAATGATGAAGGAATATTATTTTATAAACTTTCATTTATAAAATAATATTCTATCTTAATTTATTTCAGTGTTTTAATTTAAATAAAATACTTACGCATTTTAAAATCAGTATTTAAACTCACAGTTAGATCATTTTGAAGATTCAGAAACGAAGGGTTTGGATTAAATACCCAAACCCCTCTATTTTTTCTCCTCATTTTTCCCTTTCCTTTCTCTCTCCTCTCCCTTTCTCCTAGCTTGACGTGCCCCCTCTCCCTCTCATCGTGCAGTTCTCTCTTCTAGCCGGCACCACCACACGTTGCCCAGCCTCACCTCCACCACCGGTAGCTCCCCCTCTCGCCAGCAAGTCCATCCCCAACTGGCAACCCACTCTCTCTCCTCCTCCCTCCAACCAAGTGGGTATGAAAACCCATTTATCTCCTCCTAGCGTCGCCGTACGTGGCCAGCTTGGCCTCCGACCACCACCAATGGAACCACCACTCCATGGGCTTCTATTCTATGGTCTTCTTTCCCCCTACCTACCTCTCTCTCCGATGGGTCACTAGACACACACACACGGCTTCTCCACTGTGCATGGCTACTCACACCACCTTACCACTACCACCATGATCCTTTGACCACCACGACCTCCCTTAACTATTTTCATGTCCAACCGAAGTCCCTACAGCTCTCACTCTCCCCCACTCTCTCATGCACGGTTTGCACCACTCACGGCCAGATCCGCCGCTATGAGCCACCATCCGGTCACCACCTGCCACTAAGCACTAGCACTAGCCTTCCTCTTCCTCCCCCTAGCTCCCCACAAAATTCTATAGTCCCCACCTCTCACACGCACCCTCACTTTCTCAGGTGCACTGTTCACGGTGAGATGCCGTCGTGCTCCGCCACCTGTTGCGCCTAAACCTTAACTCAAATTAATGAACTAAAATTTAGTGCAGTTTTACCTGCAAGTATACAGGTGTTGTAGTACCTTACAGGGTCGAATCCACAGGGATTGACTTATGTGAAAAATTCTCTTAAACTAATGAAAATAAAATACTATAAGAGATGCGCAATTGAAAATAAAATGAGGTTATCGAAATGATGATTTTTGACGTAACAAAATAAGACTAGAATGACAAACTGTGTTGATATGGAAAAAGACTAAGGTTTCGAGGATCCGTTTAATAATTTAAAATATTGTTTCCGATCGAATTACTTCAATTAAACTAGAATAATGATTCCGTTTAATTGGAAGATTTAGCATTTAAGATCAAGAAAAAAAAAAGTTACGAATGATCGAGCATGAACGATTGATGATTAAAACGCTTACAAATTTATTTGACTATCACAGGGATTTTTCAAGCATTCACTGTATTCGGAAATCACAATGAATCAAGATAAATATATAGATAATCAAATTATCCAATAATAAAATCATTCAATCGATCAAACTCGCAAAATAAATTTTACGTCGATCCGAAAACAATGCTTAAATTATTAAACTTCACCTCTAACCTTAGTATAAAAGATTTAGCCAACCATGTTTATCACAAATGCTATAGAAATTAAATAAACATTATTCATGATAAAAATAAAATAAAATACAAGTTAAAATAAAAACAACTTAAATCATAAAACAGGAAATTGAAATGAAAATAACTCCCCTAAAGACCAATCCGTTCCGTAGCTCCTTCTATTTTAAGTATCCCCCGAATGCTTCCCAAGGTCCCTCCTCCTACCTCTAAAAACAGAACTGAAAGTCCCCCGTACCTCACGTCCCAACTCTAATCCAAAATAAAATCCTCCCCTGGTTTCCTTGCCCCCTGGAAAGAAATGATACAGGAAGGGAAAAAAAAATGAAAGCCTCCTCTCTTCCGTCCAAAAACTCCCAACAAAAACCTCTGTTTCACGCACCGCCCCCCTGGTTTTAATTCAGCTCCCAGTTTTTATAAGTGTTGCCCGTGTGATGAGTGAGCTGTCGTCATATTTTGCATGTGCCGAGTGATGCTTTTAGGTGTTCTGCATGTGTGTTGCTGTCCGTGGGTTGCATTGCATGCATGTGCTGCTGCTTTACTTTTTCTGCAAGTGCATGTTCCAGCCGTGAGTTCCAGGTAAGTCTCTGCATATGTGCTGTCCTGTTTTATGTTTTTATTTTTCTGCATGTATGTTTCTGCTGCACTGCTGCACTTGATGTTTGAGAATTCTGCATGTGTTTTGCTTCTTTTATTTTTCTGCATCCGTGCTGCTGCTTCTTCTTCTCTGCATGTGCTGCTGCAGCTTTATGTGTTGTTGCTGTATGTGTTGGTGGATTGAGCTGCTTTGCCGAATGACTTTCTGCTTTCTGCATGTTGTAAGTTGCTGTCCGTGTGTGAGTGGTTTTTTCTACATGTGTTTTGCTCGAGTTCCAGCCGTGTGAGTGTTTCACTTTCTGCTGCTGCTTCTTCTATTTTCTCTGCATTATTTTTCTGCTTTTCTGCATGTGCCTCTTGCCGTGTATGCTGCTGAATGTGCACTTCCAGCCGTAGGTTCCATTTTCTGCATTATTTTTCCCTGCATCCGTGAGCTTCCTTTTTCTGCATTGAGTGTTGTCCAACTGTTCTGCATTTGTTTCTGCAAGAGTTGAGTTTGCCGTGTGCTGTCATTGCATGTGCTAGCTGCTGAGTTGTTGCATTGAGGTGTTGAGTTGATGGCCAGCTGTTCTGCTGCACTGATGCACGTCCGAGTGCTTTCCTGCATGTGTAGTGCATGTGTGAGTTTCTGTAAAACCAGCTTTCAATCCTCTGCATCCGTGAGTTGCCGCAAGTGTTTCTGCTTCAAGTGCCATCCTTTTGATGCATGTGTTTGTGAGCTGCAAGATTCACTTTCGCATGTGTGTGTTCATCCTTCTGATTTCTTCATTCGGCTTCTAGCTCTCTTAAGTCAAAGAAAAACTCAACATCGCAGTTCACTTCAACATTTTATCTCTTTCAGCTTTGTCCTTTAAAAAACTCGTAAAGCATGCGCTTTTGGTCAGAGCCGGGTCTCGTGAATTTTATTTATGCTGCAAATAAAAAAGAAAATAACACTTGAACTAAATTAAAAAGAAAATAGATTAAAAAAAATATTATATATGTGAGGAAATATTTTTCAATTAAATCATAGTTATAAAATTAAGCATAAACATGATATTAATCAATTAAAAATCACAACTCGAATTTATGCTTATTAACTATTTTTCCATCTAAAACCAATAATAATGTCACGAAACAGTTGAAATAAATTGGTTTTAAATAACTAAAATATGCAATTTTACAGCTCAAACACCACCCAGACCACCATGAGGCCACCTTAAGACTTTCTAAGATCATGCCTAGCTATCCCTAAACCCAAACCGCCACTCTACGTGATGGACAACCACTGTATGTGGCTAACCGCCATTGTATACGGTGTTAACCGCCATGTACAACTCCTCCGATGCCTTGATCATGACGGGCAGCGAGCAATGCACGGGTTATCCTGTCGATGGTATGACCCTCTATCCCTCATTATTTATATTAATGTTAGTTGGTCGGTTGGATTGTAGACTGTGTTATTAGTAATTGTGGAGTTCGCTACATAGTTGTGAAGTGAAGTGTGGCTATGTAACGAAGTGTTGGGCATAAGTGTGTAGTGTTATAGACTATGCTGTGAAGTATGGGTGTGAGGTGTATGCCATAGTAGTGATGCATGGAGTAGTGTGCGTGGAAGAGAGTACATGTGGCGTGTGCTTTGTGTTGTGTAGCGATGCACCGTATGGCGTGTGGCGAAGAATGAAATGGTTGCGTGGCCGAGGAGCGTAGAGTGTATTGTGTAGCGTCGGGAACTGTGTAACAGTGTCCCAAAGTAGCTATACATGGCCTGTAGTCCGAGGTGACGGGTGTCACCTTGTGGTTGAGAGTATGTGTGAAGTGGTGGAAAAGTGTAAGGGTAGCGCAGCAAAAGCATGACGGGCGTTGTGATATGACTCGGGATTTGTATTGAGCTACGTGACGTGACAGAGGTGCATTTGTGGATGCAGTCCTCTTGTTAAGTGCTGAGATGAACTTGTACAGGGCCGGGAAGTAGGAAGAGTCCTATCGATCGGATTTGAGCAAGTTGGTATTGGAGTATGGTGCTTGTTAATATAAGCAAGCTACCAGTGGACTATGTGTAGTTTTAAGCAATAAAGGGATAAGGTACATGTGCCTTTGATGAGACACGTGTGCTAGACAGGTTCTCCATATATAATGGGTAATCTATTCTCAGCATGGTTGCATGATATTTAAGGCTTAGAGTTGGCTTAAAGTTATGTGGCCTCTATGGATGTGAATGAGGATTTAGTATGGGTTAGGATACATGAAAATAGTAATGGGTAAGTTGTCTAGGAGTGGGATGCGTGACTTAGTCAGTTTGAGTCATGCATCAACATGTGGTTGATAGAAGAATAAAACAAAGGCCTGTGTCTTAACCCTAAGGTGAATTACAGAGGTTCACTTTAAGGAAAAGGATCTCAAAGGTTTTAGTATAGTAAATGGCACGTAAGAGCCTAGGGATGGATGAAGAGTGTTCCAAGTAAAGCATAGTTCTATTTCTAGTATAATTGCTTATGCATTAGATAGAGAATGACGTAAGGTTATGTGTATGCATGTAGGTTGCCATCTGACACGCACACAAATGGACTGCATGGAATGAGTATGGCATGGAGTCCAGATAAGTATTGCATTCATACTCTTCTAAAGTTTCTAACATAAAAGAAGATGAAAATGAAATGCTTTTCTTTACAAAACACGCTTTACGAAAGAACGCTAAATATAAGTTTTCAAGTATACGTACGTAACGGCCCTCCTTGGTAGCCTTTATTCACTCACCCAAAGTATGTAAGTGTATGCATGTGAATGGATGTTATAAGTGGTACGTATTGTATGTATGTTCACAAAGTGAAATAAGAGGCCTCGGCCCTATGCTTTAAAAGACGCGAAGAAAGTGTTTTAAAAATATCCCTATGAAAGACGATGCTTTAAATGATGTAGAACTAATGTTTTAAATGATGCCATAAGAGATGTTTAAGCTTATACTTTTTAAATGACTTTTACGAATGAACTGAAAGAAAGGATTGTAAGAACTGAAAGAAAAGAATGAAAGAATTGTAAATGATCGAATGGACTGAAAAGGAATGAAGGAACCGTAATGAATGAATGGACTGAATGCTTAATGTATGAAAATATGTAACGGCCACATGAATGGATTGAAAAGGTATCGAAGGACTGGAGTGGGTAGATTGCAATGTCGGGAAGTACTATTGGTAGTGCAACCAGTGCTGTACCCTGACGGAATTGATTCCCAACCCATGGCTACGGGTTGAATCAAGTCCAAAAGACCACTAACCCCAGCACACGGGGTACAACAGAGTGCAATGGCCAATGAAAGCGATGAGAAAGAATGTATACATGTTAAGAAAGAATGCATGTATGTATGAAAAGATGTATGCATGAAAAAACTCTTTAAGAAATGAAGGCAGCGAGGTGTGGGGAACTGTTTTATAAGAAGAAAACATTTTTAAAGAAAAACTCCACCTCGAAACGTTTTAAAATGAATCGAATGTCTATGTATGATATATATGGAGTGATGAATGCATGACTGAAAACCTATGTTGTTATATTTTAACTGTATGAAGTAATGCTTACAATTTATCGACTCATTTGAGTTTTTATGTGTACCCTTCCAGGGACAACATGAGCATGACACATCAGGATAGGCACAGCTAATGGGAAAGAGCACGGAAGCCTAGGCAAGCTATTTTGTACGAGCGACTTTAGTTATGAAATACAATATTTTCCGTTGTAACTTTTTAATTAAGAAAGCAAGTTTTATTTATAAACATGGAGTCTTTTGTATCCTGGCATAAAAGGAAAAGAAATTTTTAAAAGGAATTATAATTCTTGTCTATTTTCTTAAAATCATTTTCTAAAGGATCAACTACAAGGACGGGTGTTACACCATGCCCGTCACTTTCTCTTCCAATCACCTCAATCTTTACAACTAATCTTCCTCTCTCTGTGACCCACTCCCCCACAGGTTCTCATTTTCTCTCTCTCAGGTTTCCTCTTCAATTTCACTACTCCCGACCTCTATTTCTCATTGCCCTTCCTCTCGTGACTCTCTTTCATGGCCACTATTGCCAATCTCAATCCATGGCAGGCCTAGAAACACTCTCGTGCAAGTCATTAGTTGTGACACCCTCAAATTTAGCTTGAGATTGGATGGATTCTGAAGTGTTGGGACATACAACACAAGGTTACTTGCCCCTATTCATGACAATTGAAGATGCAATGCACCTAGCATGAATCTAACAATATGCAGTATTAGTATCGGATAATTTTTACTATGCACCAAATGAGATATATCCCAAAAACTTTGAAACATAATACATAAAATTAAAGTGATAGACGTTCATGATCACAACATAAGTCTAAATGGCCTGTAATCACAAAAGTATAGGAGACAAAGTTCCATAAGTACAGGCATAAATTAGAACATTTACTTGGCTAATCTGTTGAGTAACTTGTGCAACTTGATACGCCATAATACTATCAATGAATCGAATCATGGAGGCTACAAGCTCCGTATTGTGTATGCATTGCATAATAGACCGTCTCCAGTCGACCAACGTCCGTTATATCTCTTGGTCCTGATACATCATCTACCATTTCTGGAATGGTAGTTGAGACTACTACGGTGAGATTTTAGTACAAATCTCAGTAAATTAACAAAGAACTTAACTGAAAGTTTAAAGATGCATGCATGACAGTAAAAACATAAATGCATATATAGTTTTATTAAACTTGACGTGACTTAACATTTAACATGATGTGTACTGACATGACTTGAACTTGAAACCGAATTAAAGTTGAAGACCTGACATGAAGTTGAACTGAACGTGAATTGACTGAACATTAAAAAACATGAACATGAACATGAAATACATGAACTTGGAATCTTGTTCAATAATTAAACATTATTAATATTGTGATCATGAACTTAAACTGAGACTAAACTGAATAAACTTGAAGATTATTAAACATTATTAATATCGTGATCAGTATTAAACATAAACTAACCTTGAAGATGACTTGAACTTGTACATGAACAGAACGTGGAATAAACATGGCATAAAGTTGGACATGAAACTGAACATGAATTCTGACAATCAAAATAATTTCACCAGTTGTTTCGTAAAAAATAGTGAACAATCAGAACGATTCCGCTTGACATATTTCTTTAGAGATACTTAGACAATCAGAATGATTACGCCAAGAGTATTTAGTAATATTCTAACAATCAGAATGATTATGCCAATAGTATTTGAGTAGAGGTATTCTAATAATCAAAATGATTATGCAAGAATTACCTTGCGTGAATTATCAATGAAGATATTCGAATAATCATAGTGATTACGTCACAAGTATCCTAAACATGACTGGATGAGAAAATGCTATTTTTGAGAAACACTTTGTACTCGAGATATGATGTGACGTGAAACGAGATGACAGACGACATGACATAACGTAACATAACATGTACGTGAGATTAAGACATGGCATAACCTAAAACTGGTAAATATTTCATGATGTAACATGTAACATTTTGTAACATGACATAACATGTAACAAATAATATTTCATGACTTGGCACAATATGTAACAGATAATATTTCATGACATAGCATAACATGTAATAGATAATATTTCATGATATGACACAATATGTAACAAATAATATTTCATGACATAGCATAACATGTAATAGATAATATTTCATGACATGACAAATATATAACAGATAATATTTCATGATATTGCATAACGTGTAACAAATAAACATTGCTTGAGAGAACATAATGTGTAACAAATAACATATAGTGGCATGAAATAACATGGCATATATAAACAGAGAAAACCAACATCCATACATAGTAATTTGACATTAAGTTAGAAGTTGACTTACAGTGATCGTTGCTTGACGGATTAAAATGTGTGAAATACAAGAAACTGTAAGTGGAGATTTCTAAACATTAGAAACTCATCACTAACAGTTCAAAAACATAAAAACACTATCTTAGAGCAAAGTTATCATTTTACTCTCTATTTGTGGAAAAATGACTATTTTACCTCTAACTTGAATATTTTACATCCTAATTTTAAAATTTAACAAAATTTACATTTCTAATTTAAATTTTGTCCTAAATCCAAAAAATTAATTAGGAAATTTTAAAACGCTTCACAACTATGTGAAACATGGATTTTTGTCACATACATAGGCCAAATCCCTTATTTTTGTTGAAATTCTATCAAACCTCATTTCTCATGATTAAATTGAAATATTTTAATATGTAAAATCATATCCTATGATCAAATAACATACAAGATAAGCCAACAAAACTTACTTCACAAAATCACAAATCTTTTCAATTTCACTTCATTTTTTTAACCTTAAGCACAAACATGCCTTGACTCTCAAGGTTTTATCTCATTTCAAAACAACTCCAAGAACTTCAAAAGTTCAAAAATATACTTTCAATACATTCATAACATGCTCCTAATAACTATCAGGATTCTGAATCATCAATCCAAAACCACAAAAATCACAATAAGTCCTTAAAGCACTCAGTTTTAACACTTTCACCAAAACCGATTCCTATATGGTTTGATTTTGATCAAACAGCCGAAACATAGCATAAAATATATCACAAATCACCAACATCACATGGTTAAAAATCATGTTCTAAAATAGATCTAAGCTTCAAAATCAAGATTTGTGACACCCCCAACCTCCGCTTGCCTCCGCTGGGGATAGAACAGAGACTTAGAGTATCGAGACAGGTAACATAAGGTTTACTACAAAAAAAAAACCAAGCATTGCTGGTGTTCATTAAGTGTCGGCACGTGTCCAAAAAAAAGGCCTCTACTTAATTAGTGGTGGTTTGTTGCCAGCATAACCATCCACGAGTATTGGGACTTTCATTCACAAAGTTTGTATATAATTTAGTAGCATTTCTTGAAACGTTGCTAGCTTTCCTAAATTAAGAGCATTTATTGAAACACCACCATTAGTTTGTTGCCATCCCATTACGTAAAATAGCGGAATTACCATAAACGCCGCCAATAATACGTTTCCGACATATCATATAAATTTGTGACATTTATTTAAACGCCACCAATAGTACATTGTTGGCACATTGAATAAATTAATGATGTTTATCTAAACGCCACTACAAGAACACATTGTGGCGTTACAATAAATGCCGCTGCCAGTACGTTGCCGGCGATTATATAAATTGACAGCATTTATTTAAACATCACTAATAGTATGTTGATGACACATTGAATAAATTAATGGTATTTAGCTAAATGCCACCACTAATTAAAATAGCGGTGTTACCATAAATACCGCTGCTAGTACGTTGTCGGCGCATTATATAAATTGGCGGCATTTATTTAAACACCACCAATAGTACATTGGCGACACATTGAATATATTAACAACATTTATTTAAACGATGGCACTAATTAAAATAGCGGCATTTCCATAAATTTCGCTGCTATTATGTTGCCGAGCATCATATAAATTGGCTGCATTCATTTTAATGCCACCAATAGTACATTGGCAACACATTAAATAAATTAGCGGCATTTATCAAAGCATCGCCACGAGTATGTTGTTACCACATTGCATAAATTAACGGCATAATGTGAACACCGCCACTAATTCGTTGCCGACACATTTTTTTAAATTAACGGCATTAATAAACGCCGCTACAAATACGTTATCGGCGCATTGCATTAATTAACTGCATTTAGAAAGTACCAATAATATGATATACCACAATAAAAAAAATATAATATATAAATTAATAATAAATATGATATAATGATTCATTCATATAATAAAAAAAAATTACAAATCAAATCACATGAAAGTTCTATCTTTTTGGATAATTCTTGTTCTTCACATTGTGTATATCATTAACTTTAGGACCATTTCTTTGATGGGTAGTTCTTCTTCACATTTATCCAATAGTTCTTTGGAATTGTTATGCAATCATTGAGCCTAGAAAAGATTAGAAAAGTCATTCTATATTAATAGAGAGAGTAATATATGTTAAAGGAATCATAGATGAAGTGGCAAATGTGATTGTGAATGACGTGGATATATATGTTAAAAGTTCTAAAGAGTAATATATGTTTAAAGGAAATGAAGAGTAATATTTGTTAAATGAAATGGAGAGGATATTGTGCTGCAAAAAGAAAACAAGAAATCAATACAACGTGCACATTGCTTAAAACACTAGATTCACTAATGTTTTCTTAGCTGAATAAGGTAGCTAGGATGAAAGTAAAACTCTATTTCGATCTAATCTCCAATGGCAGGAGCTGAGATTAAATATTACTAAATATAAATTGCTTGCAGAATTGTTAATGTACAAAAGTACGTACAGTTAATAGTTTTAACTTCTGTTTAAAAAAATTTCATGTAACACTTACAATTACTATCATTCTCTCCCAGATCCAATCGTTCATTCTAGGTTGCCTTTTGGCTTCTTTCAAGCTAGAAAATAAATCAAATAAAAGAAGCAAATATTAATTTATTAATAATAAATTGGAATATAGGTATACATGTTGATAAATTCTGAGAATCAGTAATATGCTATAAGACTGGCATGGAATATATCCAAACTAATACTCCAAATTGTTTATTTTCAGTCTAGATGGGAATAGAAAACATGAGCCCCTCACCCTCCATTTCTTTCTAATACATAAATTACGTACCTATTTACTTAGAACTTGTTAATTACATACACAGAAAAAACAAATACAAACAATAAAGAAGTTAGAAATGGCAAGATGGGACCAACCATTCATTTACCTATTCAATGTTTTTTGACCCTAGTGAAGGCATTAATAAAACATTCGATTCGTCCCCCGGCTTATTAGCATATTCCATGGCTATTCTCTCCCTTTCAGCCCGCTGAAATGCAGGAGGTTCTGACCCACCATGCAGTCCCCCGGAAAGTTCAGCAAATTACATCAACAAACAAGCATGAACATGAAGAAGCAAAGCTTGATGAAGAGCATGGACAGATGAAAAATAAGAGAGGAGTTACTTCTTTGTAACAATTTCTGCAAAGTCCAAGAGAGCAGAACCAAAATTTATGTAAAATTCAAAATAGTCCTATGATTTTAAGATTTTATTCAACATAATTTTATAACTATAGAAAATGCCCCCCCCCCCCGGCAAAAAAAAAAAAAATTTATGATTCCCATACACTTTTTAAAATTTTTTAGAATTTCAATATATTTAGAAATGCCTCTTCAATTTTTTTCTTATAGTTCTTAAATTTTGTATAATTTCTACATAATATATATTTTCAAGGATGTGGTCTCACCAAAATTAAATTAAATTTACTAAGAGAAATAATAAACTTATATATTTCTATTTATTTTACATTAATGTGTCATACGGTAAAAAAAAATCAACCCCTCAACCAAATTGTTGGTTTCACCACTTTCTTTCTAATTTGTTAACTAATATTCTATATGTACGCCTCTTTCTTTCTAATTTGTTTACTGATATTATGCTTGCTCAGTACTCTTTGATCCAAATATTCTAATCCTCTCTATAATTGAAATGTTAATATAATATTTTTTATATTATATAATTATATTATATATATAATAATATTTTATTATATATATTATATAAAAGATAATGTTATTATATTTTTATGTTAATATTATATATATATAATAAAATCATTATAATCTTAAACATGAATATTAATTTGATCATATGCTTTAAATATAATATATATATTAATAACATTTTATTGTTTAATAAATTCCCAATATATTCATTTTGATAATTATATTAGTAAATTAGTAATACTAATATACATTAGTATATAATGTATATTAATTACAATTTATACTTTATGGTCTTATACTAACACTCTAATACTATTAGTAATATACTTCAAGTCTATATATAAATTATTATTATATAAATCACTATAACAATACCATATCACTTATGATACTATTAACTATAGTGATATAGTAATACTAAACAATTAATGATATAAACATACTATCAATACAAACTTTTCAGCACCATATTGACAACAAAATTGTGGCCGCTTAGCTAGAGTACAAGGCTAACACTTTTAGATTGAATGATCAAGAAATTGCTTAAGATCTTCGTCAACTAATATATAGAACTTGACTTCTAGACTTTAAACAAATTCTTAACTCCTAGTTTTATATAATAAAATATAGTTAGATTAATACAGAAACAAACCTTGAAATAATATGGATATATACAACTTGACCACTAAACCTTAATGTATGAAATGTAATTCACTCAAATTTACTAGAACCATTTATTTATCCAAAACTCAATTAAGCCATTGACTAGTGTCAAGAAATACAATTCTTCTATAGACAACCGCCGATGAGGAACCCCCGCGGCGTCGGCTTGCCACATCATCCAATATTTTAAAGAAAAAATACAACCAAATTGAGAAAGTAGTGAAGACAGGCTACAAATCACAACGTGGTGATTTTACAAGAGGAAAAGATGAACTTCATGGACAAGTCATTTAGGTTTCTTAGCTTTTTTCTTGCACCTCTAAGGCTCGTCTTCGTTGGAAGGTTATGTAATTAGTATAAGAATCCGAACAGATTAGATGGACTTTCCTTATCATTTCTACTGGAAGTTTGGCTTTTTTAGATTTCTTGCAGAAGTAAAAGTTTTGATTATCAAATCATTTTTTGGGCTCACTCAATTTTTTTTTCTTAAAAGAAGGGGAAAAATCTCTCTTAAACCCCTCAAATAACCATAAATTTCAAGGAAATTGCAATCAACATGGGAAGAAATTCAAAACTGGAGCAAAATCTGTCTCAGGATCCCAAGCTATCAAGTGAGACCTACTCTCAGGAACAAGAAGAGGAAAAAAAATCGCTTTATATGACAGGCCCCAAAACACTTCACTCCATAAGAAGTCTTGGAGAATGAGAGGAAGAAGCGAGTAGAAAAAAATTGATAGAGAAGGGAAACGAAATGAAGAGGAGGAAGGTAAAATAAAAAAATAAAATTTTTCATCAAAAAAAGCGACCGGTTATGCTCGAGTTCCAGCCCAGTTGCAAGTAGAGTTTTTCTAGGAAATAAATCTTTATAATAAAGCCCACTAAGCTATACTTACAAAAAATAAAGAAGATTCTTAAAATTTTCCTTTATACAAACTTATTAAAATGTAAACCTAACTTTTCAATCATAAGTGGAAGGCCTAGCAAAGTGGCATTTTAGTAGGGGTGTGCATCTGGATCCGGATCCGGATATCCGGCCAAAACCGGATCCGGATCCGGATTTTCAAACCCGGGCGGTTATCCGCCCGGATTGAATCCGGACTCAATCCGGGAGGATAACCGGATTCAATCCGGATATCCGGATTGTTTGTTTTTATTTTATGATAAAACCGGATCCGGGTTATAACCGGATTCAATCCGGGTTTTGTAATATTTTATTTTAAAAAAAAGAACTCTATAACTTAAAAAATATATATATATATAGCACTTTTAAATTTTTTTTTTAAAACCGGGTATATAATCTGGTTACGGATAACCGGATTATAAAACTGGATCCGTAACCGGATCCGGATTTTCCTAAACTGCTCGGGTGTAATCCGGGCGGATAACTGCCCGGATTCACCCGGATTTCGGATTTCCGGACCGGACCGGAAAAAAATCCGGTCCGAATGCACACCTCTACATTTTAGGTTGGCGTGAGGCTACCAAGTGTTACTTCTATTTTCTTCCTTGCAAACACTGATGAAATTCCCTCAGCTTTGGCTTCTACCAAACTCTCTTCTTCTTTCTCTTCATTTCTTCCCACGTAGCCTTCCTTTCCAGCGGCACTTATGTTTCATTATTTTCCCGTTACATTAATAGTAGTAATTATTAAATTAAATTTATCAATTCTCAAAATTTAAACTTTAGTCCCATTTTATATATCTTTATCAGTTTTAGATTTCATTGCTGTAATCTATTTTTTTTTTCAAATTTAAAGAAAAAGAAGACTAAATTTTTAGTGGCCTGTCGTACGTCTAGGGACATACTTAATTATCAGACACATACTTATCTTCAAGGATCTGCACCCATAACGTCACCTATATCTTTGTAGAATCTGTCAGGCATTTAAAAAATTCATTGCATTGCATAAATTATAGAAATCACTAATGTGCTAGTTTTCCATCTACTTTTCATACTATAGGTTCAATTTCTATTAAACTTATTATTCCCACATCTGTAAAACTTCATGGTAGAGAAATTTTTTTTCACCACATAACCCCATCTTAAAAACATGCCGTTTTATCTTCCCCATTAACATAGCTAGGGTTACCGAAAGTTAATTGCTCCCAGTGTTATCATCGTGTATTACGTTCCCAGAACTCCAACGCCTCCACCGAAAGTCCCTTTGGTAACCCCTGATCGCACCTCCTTCTCCACACAGCAACGTCACCACACGGCATTCTTCTACCCACCAGCCTTCCTTATATCTCATGGCCTCCACACATGCAGTGACTACCACCACGTGTTTGGGTGCAACCACGTTCCTCTGTTTTGCACCCTCAAAACAGAGCCCTCTATAGTAGTGCAAACTGATGGCTATGGCCCACGCTACCGCTAGTAGCTGCAGCAGAGGGTGTTGGAGAACAACTCTCCACCATCAAACACTCCCATACAGCACGTAAGACTCTCTAACTCGGTTTCTGAACATGATGTCCCTTCAATTTAGTCAACGACCACCAAAGTAGCCGATGCGTCATGCATTTGATGTCCCTTCGGTTTCTCATGAACATGATGTCCCTTAATTCGGTTTTTCTCAAAGTAGCCGATGCTTCATACATTTGATGCTGGCGTTTGTGAACAGGAGACAATAAACGCCGGTGGCTCCTGCTCGTTTGCATGATTTATCCAAGCAAACGAAAACAGAAGTGTTATAGAAAGAGATGAGATAAGGATCTTGTAAATACAACTTAGCTGCATAACATGAGTTATTAGAATTAAATAGAAGTTAATGAAAAGAATATTGAAACACGGTAGCAAGAAATCACCACACTTACTGAAAAAGATAGCAATTACAAGACAACGAGCTACAGAGGGTCATGACTATTACCTCTGTGAATGGTAATAATGTCTTTGACTATTGATAAGCATGGTGAAGCAGGAGCCGGTTTTCTAACATTTCTGACTATTATATGAAGAGTGCACAAAACATACTAAGTTTAGTGCTATCCTACGTTTTTTAAATATGAAGTGTTTGGGTGGATTGAGTAATAATATATTCACATAATTGCTTGAATTTGTGAATAAGTTGCTCCCACTAGGAGCATCATTGCCTAAAAATACATATAAGGCGAAGAAGTACATGAATGAGCTAAGTCTCTGATACGAGAGGATCTTAGTATGTCCCAATGGTTGGATGTTATTTTGGAAGGATAATGAGAATCTTGAAACGTGTTGTATGTGGAGAGTGAAAGTGGAAGCAAAAAGAGTCTATGGATGATAGGTCTAAAAAAGGTAAAAGAAGTCCAACAAAAATGTTACGGTTGTTTCGTACCTGGTCGGTTATGTTGGTACCTTACAATTTACCTCATTGGATGCGCATAAAACGATCAACTTTCATGCTATTGTTGATTATACTGTGATCATCACTTTCCATGAATATAGATGTATACTTAGAGCCTCTAATATCAGAATTAAAGGAATTATGGGAGGATGGAGCACCAACCTATGCTGTTTGCTCTAGAGAGATATTTACAATGTGTGCGACTTTAATGTGGACGATAAATGATTTTCCTACATATGGTGGTTTGTCTGGATGAAGTATGAAAGGATGTTTAGCATGTCCTTGTTGTATGGGCAATACACAATCTAGATGGCAGAAATATGAAAACTTTTTGTCCTATTAGGGGCATAGACGATTTTTGCCAAGAAATCATAGGTGGAGAATAATGGAAAAAATATTTGATGGTACATGAGAAATTGATCCTTCACCTCTATGCCAATACTTGGTGAAATTTTGGAACAATTAGATGATGAATGATGCAATGATAGAACAAATCGTAAAAGAAAAAGAGTTGTCGAGTCCACTAATGTTAAGAAACACTCATTGAAGAAACGTAGTATTTTCTTCAGTTTGCTTTACTAGAAAGATGATTTATTGTGTCATAATCTTGGTGTGATGTGCATTGAAAAAAATATGGTGGATAATATTGTTGGCACACTGTTAAATATTGATACAAAATCAAAAGATGGCATACATGCATGCCTTGACTTACAAGAGATGGGTTTGAGACCATAACTTCATCCGGTTATCATAGCTACAAACAAGACATATTTTCCTCCAGCTATTTTCACAATGAGTAACAAAGTAAAAGAAAGCTTGTTGAAGGTTATACAAAATGTAAGAGTACCAGATGGTTATTATTCAAATGTTTCACGTTGTGTTAAACTTCAACATCGTACTATAGTGTGCATGAAGAGTCATGATAGCCATATATTGACGCAATAGCCCCTGCCAATTGCATTATGTGAGTCATTACCTAAGAAGGTAATAGAACCCTTAATCGAGCTATCTAGATCCTTTAGGTGAATTTGTTCCAAAACGTTGCGGCTTGATGATTTGGACTGATTGGAATCCAGAATACCTTGCATATTGTGCCCATTAGAAATGATATTTCCGCCATCGTTTTTCACGGTTATGGTGCATTTGATTATACATTTAGTTGTAGAATGTAAACTTGGAGGTCCTGTTCATTATCGATGGATGTATCCCATTGAAATGTATGCTATAGTTATTGAATTTAAAACACATAAATCTATTAAAGCAAAAACATATTTAAAAAAAAAATAGTAAAAGTCATCTCATAATTTTTGTGGTAGGTAGCTACATCGACTTAAGTTTCATGTGTGTAACAAAGTTGCGCCAGAAGGTTCCATTGCTGAAGGATATTTGCTAAATGAATTATTGACGTTTTGTTCTTGTTATTTAGAATCTGCTCAAATAGTTTTCAACTCTGGCAAAGTTGAAGCCTCAGGCTCGATGTCCTCATCTATATTAAAATTTATGATTCCATAAAACGGAACCGTAGGGTAGGATTACCCATGAGATTATGAATCTCAGTAAGTAACCAACCTAACAACACACAAGATAAAAATACATTAATGCAACCAATATATATATATATATATGCGTGCATATGCTGAAATATGCATGAGACCTAAAATCATTGCTTCCCCAAAATTAATATTTTTTCCAATGCATGCCAAAATTCCCATTTGGCCTAAAACCATTCCATTAAAATAAACAACTGCCATTTTTCCAGAAAACAACCCAAGTATAAAATCCACAATTTAGTTACAAATGCATCATGGTCTCCCCCAGGGACCATCCACACACCCTGACTCTCTTCGTCACACACTGGATAAAGATCGTGCGTGTGACTTCATAATGAGTGATGCCCAGAGGGGCCACAGAGCGTGATAACGAGCTTTCGTGGCTAAGCATCCTTTAATACCCATCAGCAAGAGGGACCATAGAGTCGGCACGAGAGCATTACCATCCCGTCTGATCCCATTGTCACACAGCAACAACCCAGGGGATGTCACTTAGTATATTACACTCCCGAGTGATTAGAGGAGTTCCATCGAGATAATGTCCCATCTTGGTTTGGGGCCGTGATACGTACGCACCCAAAAATCATTCTCATATGAAAACCTAGTTTTCATTTACAACCCATGAACATGCATGAAATTATGCGATGAATATCATGATACTAAACACAACATAAAAACACCAAGCATAAACCAATTTCCACAAACAGTCTCATCATCCAATCCAACCTGACCCCATACTCCTCTGACCTAAGGCTTGGCACAACCAACAGACTGCAGAAAATAGTTTATTGCAAAAATATATTTAAATCTCATGAAAATTCTTTGGAAAAATTATTTACTGTGTTGAAAAGGCAAAACTCTGGAAGATCATGCACACAAGCACTTAGTTTAATACCAAAAGCGAACCTGAAATAAAATCACCAACAAGAACGATTTTTGGGACTAAAAATGGGACTCAAAAACAAGAAAATTTGAAGTGAAATTGGAGGAAGTAAATGGGCTGATTACAAGATGAAAAACGCCAAGAATGATGGTTGGAAAATAGCATTCAAGGCAAGAGGACACACAACCAAGCAAATCCAAAATGAAGTTCATGATTTTGGGCTAAAAACAAAAACAGAGCACATTTGACTCAAGGCACACGGGTTTTGGGGGAGAAAATAGGGCAAGAAAATGGGCTAAAAAATAGAACATGACCTCATAGATTTGGGGAAGAAAAAGTGGAAATACAAAGGGGGTTTCACAAGTTTAGATTTGGAATACCAAGAGACGTCAGAAGATGTGATATCCTGTATTTATATGTATTTTAACTAAGTAATTATTGCATTTCTTAAGATTATAGACTTTCTTGTTTTTAATTTTAGATGTTTATATGGTATTATTTTATGATTTTTAATTGTGAAATTTAATTCAATATGCTTTATTGTTATTAATTATTAATCATTATTTGCAATGTTCTTTATTTTAAATTAGTTTATTGTTGAATTTTATTATTTTATTTTACCTAATCACTGTGTTTAAATTAGTTTTATTTAAATTGCCGTTTTGAAATTATTTTCATTGGATCAATTTTTAAACCCATGATGAAAAGACTGGATCTCATTTCTTTCCCTTCATTTTTCTTTTTCCTCTTTTATTTTTTCCTTTTTTCTCTTTTTCTTCTTTCCTTTTTCCCTTCTTCTCCCCTGCTTCCCCGTGCATGAACTCCTTCCCCCCTGTTTCTCTCCATGCGTCCCTTCCCCCAGCCCGCCACCATGCGCCACCCATTGGCGCCACCACCCACCTCATCGGCTCCCCCTTACGCCGGCGACAACTCCCCTCCAATCCCAGCTCCTGCCTCACCGCCACCTTCCTGCTCTCCCACCTCAAAGTTGCGGCCCCGATTTACCCCAGCTTCGCCATCTGCAATTTTCAGGCCACCACTCCACTGTTAATCATCTTCTCCCTCACTGGCGACCTCCCCCTAGCCTCCCCATGCCACCTTGAAGCCCTTAGCCGCCGCACTTTCCCTCACTCTCTCATGGACTTCCTCTCTATCGTGCGGCCGAGATCTGCAACTAGGCCACCATTGGCTGTCGTCTCAAGCTGCCACCGAGCTTCACAAACCCCCTAGCAACTTCTCCCTCCTCCATGGTAGCCCCTTTCCCTCTCCATCGCACACAACTTGAAATGAGATTTTCTCCTCACATAGCCATTGCGCTGCTGTGAGTTAGTCGCCGCCACCCCAGACCACCCACAACCCCTCTAGCTCCTCAATTTCTAGCCATGACCTCCCCATAGCTCCCCTTGATATTCCCTATTTTGGACCCATGACTAGCCCTTGAAACAGCGGATTTGCCATTGCTCCGCCAGTTTTGGCATGACCTTCGATCTTCCAGAATTTATTTCATCACTGTAAGTAACTTTTCAAATAACTTTTTGAGATTTAAATATACTTTTGTGGTAACTCATATTTATTGTGATTTGGTTGGTTGTGCCGGACTGAGTCCGAGGAGTTTGGGGCTCAGTTGGATTGGATGATGGAGTTGTTTGTGTGATTGGATTATGCTCGGATTTGGTGGCTGTTGAATATTTGTGTCATGTCATATACATTGCATAATTGCACGCATGTTTATGTTTGTAAATGAAAATTAGATTTTTGTATAATTGCATGCATGCTCATGTGTATGTTTAAAAACTGAGTTTTCATGTGAGAAATTATTTTTGGGTGCGTGTGTATCACGACCCCAAACCGAGATGGGGTATTATCTCGATGGGCCTTGATTACGCCCAAAGAATAACGCGGTAGTTGTAGCACAGCTTTGGGGTGTCGATTCCACAGGGAGACAAATTAAAAGAATAGTAGAAGGAATAAAGAAACTAAAGGAAAATATTAAATAAGTAATGGAGACCAAAGATTAATTTTAATTGCAAATTAAAGTGAATCAAAGTGATTAACGGAAAAAGTATTCAAATTTGACGAACAGTAGAGCGTCAGGAATCCCTTGCACAAATCCGGTATTTTAATTATTCTTAATTCATTGGATAACTCAATTAGGAATTCAATTCCCCAAATTCCCAATCGGAAGGTATAGATTTATAAACCAAAATTAAACCAAATGTAACCTTTTGAAAAATCATTCATCACTTTTAAAATACATAAATTACTATCCCTATTGAGAAAATTCAACGACGACAATATACTCAAGGAGCGATATTGCAGCAAAAAATTAAATCAATATAGATAAATCATTGATCCAAACATAATCAAAGAACCAATCCATTCAATAGAAAAAGCATGAGTGAATCCATAAATAGAATAAATTCTATGATTATTCGGAGAATAAAACATCAACGATGAATTGAGAATGATAAAACAAAAGAGTTTTAGTAATTGAATATCAAATACATAAATTAAAAATAAATTGAAAATACCATATAATGTGCAAATTCATCCCAAACCCTACTTGAGAATTTAGTTACCCATAAATATACTGTACAACAAAAATCTCCAGAGAAAATTGAAGCGAACGGTGGCCATGGAAGTGATTTTCTCCTCTCTTCAGATCTGCTTCTTGTGCCTCCTCCCCTTTATTTCGTGCTAATGATATGCTTATATAGGGTAGGAAAGAAAGCCTAATGTCATCTTAATTTCCGCATAAAAAAATCGCCTAAATTTTAGGACTTATCTTGGCAGCCCCGTACATGCTCCAGGAGTTCGAATTTGGAAATTCTTATTAGAGGAAAATTTATAGCCCTTTAAGATATATTTCCAACTCATCAAGAATCACATCAATCTGATATGTGAGTAAAAAGTTACGGTAAAAATACTAAAGTATATCCAGACTGTCTCCTAGCGAATTTCGGATTTGGACTTCTTGTGGTTTCCTTTTGTGATTTCTTTTTCTTTTCTTCCAAATTACTCTCAAATCCCATGAAAGTCCTCCTTTGAATATGACTGGGCTTGACTTGCTCTTTTATAAACTCTGAAATTAAACATAAAAAAAATGCTTAGGAGTATCCAAATGTAAATAGAAACTCAATTCAAGAATACACATTAATTCCTATGATTTCTATTCACATTTTAGTATTTTAATCTAATAATAGGGTATTTAGAGTGCACTTTCGCACACTCATCACACCCCCCAACTTACTCATTGCTAGTCCCTAGCAATTTTCATGTCAAAACAACGAGAGAGACCAAAGAAAATCACACATAATGGCTATCAAGTCACACTTTCCAGATTCACATATCAAAACAATCTAAGGAATCCAATAACCCAACAAGATCAATCCACCTATAGCAATCCACTGAGTGTGTGTGTGTTCTCCAAGCCATAACCATCTTACCACTAACTTTGACACATGCAACATCAAGAACGTCTCAAGCAAAAGGTTCAACTCCATAACTCACGGGT